>PITA01005512.1:0-109755 GCA_004023965.1 Spilogale gracilis | reverse complement strand
CAGCTTCTTAATATTGTCAAGAACTGGGAAGAACTGAGATTTTACTCTACTTGCAAATTGAGTTTGCCTGTTCCAATTTCGGATGCTGGCAGAAGACACAAGACTCTTGGGTCAGAGATGAAGGATAATGTGTTACTCACAGAAATAGTGGTAATCAGTATTAACATTTCATCTTCTTCCCCAAACTCTAGTTCTTCTTTCCCAAACTCTAGTTCTCATATGGTGAAATGAAGGTCCACCGATACCTGCACATGCAGTGGGTTGTATTACAGGGACAAATACAAAACTTAGGGAAGCCAAAATTTTTTCATGAGGGGTAATCATAACTGCCCTCTGTTCCAGAGACATTCACTATCTGTATCTTGTAAGGCTGTAAGCAAGTCTGATAAAACTATCAGAATCTCCATTAAACAGTTCATTAATTAGGATAAAGATTGCTAATTTAATATATTTTATAAATACTAATATTATACTTATTTGTCAGACACTGATCTTAGCACTTTGTAAACATCATCTCATGATATTCCATAATGACCCTACAAGGTAAGCATAGTTAGCATCCCTATTACACTGATGCGTGAAAAGAGGCAGAGAGTTTTAACAACTTGCTCAAGGTTATGTTGCTAGTAAGTGGCACACCAGATTTGAATCCAGATTATCTGACTCCAAAACATACATTCTTAATCATTACACTATGTTTCCTCTGCTAGAAATAATTTTTGTTGATGAAATATTTAAGTGGTATTTAAAGTATATTTATTAACCACAAATAATCTTCAAATACATCTATAAATGTTGCATAAGAATATTGCATCATAATATTATATATGGATTAGAAGTTTGGGAACCCACCAGCCTAAAACTGTTTGAAAACACTCAGGCCAGGGCGGGAGGGGGCTCAGTCATTGGGCATCTGCCTTCGGCTCAGGTTATGATCCTGGGTCCTGGGATGGAGCCCCTCATCAGGATCCCAGCTTGGTGGGAAGACTGCTTCTCCCTCTCCCACTCCCTGTGCGTGTGTTTCCTCTCGTGCTGTCTCTTTGTGTCAAATAAATAGATCTTAAAAAAAAAAAAAAAACCCACTCAGGGTAACTATTCTATTTGGTTCAGCATTCTATCATCTAATGGAAGATTCTGTTGTCTGATCCAAGTAGAAGATTAGCTAATTGTGTTGCTAAAATATTTTCACAACTACCGTGGCTGAAGGTACATGTTTGAGGGGAGCCTGGGTGTCTCAGTCAGTTAAATGTCTGCCTTTGGCTCAGGTCATGATCCCAGGGTCCTGGGATGGAGCCCCATGCCAGACTTCCAGATCAGTGGGGAGCCTGCTTCTCCCTCTGCCTGCTGTTCCCCCTGCTTGCGCTCTCTTTCTCTGTCAAATGCATAAATAAAATCTTTTAAAAAAAGTACATATTTGAGTACCTAAAGGACTTTAACAAACTCAGGTGGATGGCATTTTTAGTGACTGCCTACTAATAAAAATTTGTATGTGTCACAATATTGGGCCTGAGATTTGCTTTCATTATAACATCCTACATGTTAATAGAAGTGCAGCTAGAACACTCAACAGCTATAAACTGCCAGAGATTACAGACATCTGCCAAAAAGAACCAGAAAATTTTGAAAGTCTTAATTGGCTTAGGTTGGTTAGCATGCCAGATTTGTCTGACTCTAGAGACCTCTGATTTTGTTCTGATTATAATTCTCCATTCTGGTCTTCTTTTAGAAAAAAGACAACTCTTTTTTTGTTGTTGTTTTTGAAAAGGTGATAACAAACACTTGGAAAATAGTTCAAATTATACAAATGGCAAATAGAAAGAACATGTCCTTCCCACTCCTATCTTAATCTTCCTCTTCAGAGGAAACCATTGTCATTATGTATTCTTCCAGAAGCAATTAGCTAACAAAAGAAATATATAAACTAACATGGCCTCTTAACTGGGAATTCTTTACTAAATAATTCTTATTTGTCCTTTATGTGTCATTTCGTATTCCTAAATAAATTTCAGGTTCATTAGTGGGAGACATTTATTTCTTTTCTTCTTTTTTAGAAATTTCCACATAGCTTAATGCAGTTTCTCAATAAGAAAACTCCCAATAAACACATATTGATGTTTTCTATTTGGATGGAATGGGCAATCAAGGGCAGAAAGAGCCAGATTGAGTTAAGGGTGGTATCCTGGGGTCCAAATATCTGAAAAACTTAAGTGAAATCACACACACATACACACATTTGAATTAAGAAGAACACTGATCTACCAAATATATGGTATATACCAAGTATATGGCAAATATATGCCAAATATACCCAAATTTTAGAGGCCATGTTAGCTTATTTATTTTGTTAGTGTGGTGATTTCCCCACCTGTTAAAACTCCCTAAAACTCCCCAGTCATCCCTGTGATTCACAGGTGCTCCCGACAGCCCTCTGATGCTTTTCCATTTACGAGTCCTTGTGGAGAACTGCTGGTCGCAAGCTGTATTTGAGCTGGCTCTGTGAGAATGCCCCTTCTGTTTTCATCATACTTTCTTACAAGGCTCCCGAAGCTGTGACATCTCCAAACAGCCACATATTACTGGGTTTCTCTCTATTTTTATTACCACAGTGGAGCCATGCTGTGTAATTTACAGAAATGATAAAATGCCTTTTCCCTACCTCTGCTTTGGACATTGTTAACCTAGCACCGATCTCAGGAAATTTGTTGGCAAATAGCCACTGCAAGCTTGCTGGGCAGCCCTTTTCCCTGGTGTTCCAGATGGAGTCCTTAGGTCAAGCTGTAAAGTGGACTAGAAACTGTCCTTTGCATTTGTTCCTCTCTGGACTCCTGAATCCACATATAAAACTGTTCTTTTCTGTCTTCATTTTCCATCTGGCTCCTACAAGTGGATACTGATACTGGGTGGTGTAGGGATGGATGTTGCCAACCAAACCCACCAATCTCAGCTGGGTGACATTTATTCTAGTTATTCAGTAGAAATACAGAACATGGTTTACCAAAGTGTGGCACAATATAAGGCTTCACCTCTTATTTGATGACATTTGGAACTCCATATTTTGGGGACTCTCTATAACATCAGCATTTTTCTTAATCTTTTCAAGTGGAGAATCTTGGAGCACTGGTTTATAAATAACTGTTTTGGTAGTTCACATACTAAGTGTTATGCTGAAATCAATGGAGGCATAGTCTGAATACTGATTTGATAGGAAATGCTTCATTTATTTTACTAGAGCCAAGCCAAATTTATTAACAGCCTAGATTCATTAGGAGGTACTATTAATTCAAGGAAAATAAAAAAGGATTAAGTTTTTTATTGTGTTTTATAAAGCATTGCACATTAATCAGAATTTAGTGTATTTGGTTTTAAGACTCCTGCCATTTCACCTATGAATCTTTGCAGAGAACACATTTATTCGTTTGCTTACCAAATATTTATTTGTACTAGTCACTGTGTTGAGTTTTGTGGGACTGTGTAAATTGCAGGATGGGTATTTATTTATTTATTTATTTATTTATTTTAAAAAGATTTTATTTATTTATTTGACAGAGAGAAACACAGCCAGAGAGGGAACACAAGCAGGGGGAGTGAGAGAGGGAGAAGCAGGCTTCCCGCTGAGCAGGGAGCCTGATGTGGGATTCGATCCCAGGTCTCTGGGATCATGACCTGAGCCGAAGGCAGTCGCTTAACCAACTGAGCCACCCAGGCGCCCCAGAATGGGTTTTTAAAATCCCCACTCTTTCATAGATAAGGTGCTTACCCTTTCCTTCTGGGGACTCTTTATTCCAACCTAGAATAATAGATAACACTCTTTATTCCAACCTAGAATAATAGAAAATGGCAGAAATAGGGGGAAAAAAAAGACAGAAATTCTTTAGAACAATGCACCTGAGCTCTGCAGTCAGATAAAGATGCTTCATCTGTTTCTGATTAGAAAGAGGGAGTTTCCCTTTGTTTCTTCTTTCTGCACACAAAACACGGGCTGAAGGAATGGATGGGTGGAATTGGAGAGGAAAGGCAAATGGGTGAGGAATCATGGAAGGAAGAGAGAAAGGGAGGAGACAGGAAAGAGACTTCTGGGTATTCATCTGAGTCGGACTCAGCAGGGGCTGGCTGTGACTGCAGGGAAGTGTAAAGGGCTCTTTCCACCATCTCTAGAAGCTGGTCTTATCCCTTTCCTTCTCTCAAAACATTAATTTTGGGGCAATGTGCTAATGCTAAGGGATCTTGGGGTCTCCATCAGAATCCTAAACCTACCGAAGCAGCCTAAGTGAAAACAATGTGCTAACCATGCAAATGCCACTTCTAGCAATCTCTCATGTCTCCCTGGCCCTACAGCCAGATTTCTAAATATTTCCTTCTTTTTTATTTTTACCTATCTATTTACCTATTTATCTATTATCTATCATCTATCTATTATCTATCCTCTATCTACCTATTATCTATGTATCTATCTATCTATGACAGAGAGCAGTAGGAGGAGCAGAGGGAGAGAGATAAGCAGACTCGCTGGTGAATATGGAGCTCAACATAAGACTCAACGTGGGGCTTGATCCCAGAACCCTGAGATTATGAGCTGAGCTAAAATCAAGAGTTGGATGCTTAACTGACTGAACCACCCAGGTGCCTCACAAAACCTTTCTTTATAGAAATTATGGAACCTATTGCTTCCTGTCCTTCCTGCACTTAATGGCACCACTAAAAGATTACATCATATGAGGAAAACACAGTCTCTTATTTTCTGGAGCTCACAATTTAGAAGAAGATAACGCTGTTAGAGATACCTGGCTGGCTCAGTCAGTACAGCATATAACTCTTGATCTTGGGCTCATGAGTTTGAGCCCAACACTGGGTGTGGAGTCTACTTAAAAAAAGAAAACAACTTTGCACAAATAATAAAATCAGAAGATAACCCTTGTTAGCTACTTTGATATCCTTGGGAACAGTGTTGCAAAAGAAGATAGAGATCTGATCAGAGTCTGACTGATCTGAAGTGCTGGTCAAAGGAAAGGAAGAATTAGAGCAATTCTGAAGTTTTTCTGGTTGATCTGAAGGTTGATCAGAATAGAAATAGGTCATGAGGAGTTTGGGTCCAGGGGGAGAATCTGAGGAAGTCCATTAGGGAAATGTTAAGTTGAAGGAGTGAAGGGACAGACTGGTGGATATACAGGGTAAGCATCTAAAAGTTTGGGTCTGAAGATCAGAAGAGTGTTCTGAGCTAGAGGCATAGATTTGGTGTCACTGGATATGGGGAGATCTGAAGATTGGATAGGATAGTGGACGGTATTTAAAGATAGACAGCAAAGAAGGGGCTGAACATTGAAATATATGTTCAGCAGGTTAGGTGATGAAGAAAAGATGCAAATGAAATATAAAAGAACAAGGATAGTAGTAAAGTTCTACCAAAGGCAAATAAGAAGAGAAAGGAGAGGGAAGGAATCGCTTGTGTGAAATGTGGCTGAGAAGTTAAAAGGGATGAGTGCTGAGTAAGTTCCATTAGGATTGATGACTAGCAGGCTATTGGTGTTCGAAGAGTGGGATGGGAAAATGGTGTTGGATTAAGGAGCGATGAATAGTGAGAACAGAGAGGCAGTGAGTGCAGATTTCAAAAGGACTATTGCAAGAACAAATATCTTGCTTGAATGAAAATAATTACCTGTTCATATTATTTACATTTCAAGGCTCGCCAATGGTGAGCAAGATAAGTAATTAAAAGGTTTTCAGATGCACTGAAGCAATAATGTGTCTATGAGAAAACAGTTGGTGTCAGAATTTTTTTGTGCAGAGAGAAAGGTTAAATAACCTATGTAAAGTCACGTTGTGATCAATATATACAGAACATTTTTCAAAAATGAGACAATGGTGCCTTTACCCTGTATGTGCCTTATCTAAATTGCTCTGAGATCTCAAAGATATATGTTATACCTTTAGGGGAAAGTAATTCTATATTATTTTATATCAGGGGTAAAAAGGTGGTTTTGATATCTAGTTCCTTAATTCAAAATCAGTTAACTAAACTACCCATTTTCCACTATTATATTTTAGAGAGTAGGTTTTCAAGGTCTTAAAACTTATTAAAAAATAGACCTTGGTATAAATTAGTTTTTTTCCCAAATACCTTACATTTCTAGAAACAATTACAAGAGTAATGTAAAACGAACTTAATTAAAAAAGGAAAAAAGTTCTAAACATTTAGCTGCTCTTCTGTGTCTTCAAGTTGCATTGCAAATATAACTTGAGAAGAATCTTATTAGTCATACTTAGAAGACACTGAACATAGCTCTAGGAAAAATATAAACTAATTCAAAACATAGAAATACATATTAACCTTGTACATAGGGAATCTTGATTTTAGTGAACTAATTTTTTTTTTAAGTATCTTATTTATTTATTTGACAGAGAGAAACACAGTAGGAGAGGGAACACAAGCAGGCTTCTCCCCCAGCAGGGAACCTGATGGGGGCTCCATCCCAGGACTCCAGGATCATGACCTGAGCCAAAGGCAGACACTTAACAACTGAGCCACTCAGGCGCCTCTAGTGAACTAGTTTTGGTGTCTTTAAAATTCTCATCTTGAGTCTCTCATACTGCTATTAGGAGTATGTCAAGAATTGCAGAGAGCAGGACTATTTTTCAAGGCAGCCATCACATGAAGAGAAAAACCTAGCTGGAAACATTTGAGAATTTTTTAAGAAAAATTTTAAAGCAAAAATAGTCTCCCTCTTGAAGTCTATAGCATGTAAAAAAACTATAATATTCATCTTAATCTCTTTATTTCCTCTAAGGAATACTACTGAATAGATGTGAAAAGGGTTGTTCCCCATGAATACATAATAAACAATTTACAGGATTTCGAGTATCAACTAGGAGACATTTGCACATAGATGGCAGCTATCTTAAAATATCACATGTAAGGGGCACCTGGGTGGCTCAGTTGGTTAAGCAACTGCCTTCGGCTCAGGTCATGATTCCGGAGACCTAGGATCGAGTCCCATATCGGGCTCCCTGCTTGGCGGGAAGCCTGCTTCTCCCTCTCTCACTCCACTTGCTTGTGTTCCCTCTCTGGCTGTGTTTCTCTCTGTCAAATAAATAAATAAAATCTTAAAAAAAATTTTTTTTAAAAATATCACATGTAATTATTTTTACAAGGAGGGAGGATTGTTTGTCTCTTCCACGATGATACACTGGGGCTGGAAACAGGGAGTAAGGGCATCAGATGGTGGAGCTTTGTCCCAACTATTCATACCTTTACTACCATATGACCTGGCAAGATTCTTTTGTGACTACTAGTTTCTGCATGTAAAAAAAAAAAAAAGAAAAAAAAATGAGGAAATCTATATCTTACTGGATAGTTGTGAATTAAATAAGACAACACATGTGTGACTTGTGACTCAGAGGTCACCTCCATACCTTTCCCCTCACATGCAAAAGAGACTTACCAACCTACTAGGTTGAACAGTGTGAAATTGCTGATATTCAACATTTTTGACCCATTGAAATGACAATTCATATGATCCAATCTAATAATCCCATCCAAACTGTAAAATCCAACTCAGATCCCAAAGCTCAGTTTAAGATTTGAGGTGCATAGCCCCCAGGACACAGTCATCTTTCCCTGCCACATTTCCTGTACCATTTATTTTGACACATCTTGTGTACTATTTTGTATGGTTGGCAGTATTCTTATATGAATGTGTCTTGCTTTCTCAACTATTTTGTATATTCTTTGAGGGTGTTCATTGTCTATCCTCCATTGTGGTACCTGGCATTTTGCGTTCCATGTAATATTTGCTGAGTACATTTTTTCATGATGCTAATAATAATAAATAATTCATAATTATTGACCTGATTGTTCTCAGGATAAAAAATTTATACTCTGCTTTTTTCCAACATTTAACCTTTTTATCCATGTGTTTAATATTGATGAAGGAAATTTCCTTGGTTTTGTTGAATCTTCTAACGATAATATGTGTAATGATAATGCTTTCCTTGGTATAAAATATGATTGCCACTGATGACTAGATCAGCTTCGGTCTTAGACTGTTGTTCCACTAAAGGTCCTAGAGTTCCACTGTAAGCTCTCTCTTTATGTTCCACTTAGTTAGAGAACTAGGGAAATTAGGATGTTAGCCAAGGTGAAGTGGAGCAAAGTGAATTAGTCCATGTGGGGATTGATTCCCTGTTCTTGGTATGAATTTATATTGTATTTTAATCAACAGACAAACACAAGCACCAAATCAGTCTTATTATTTTTAAAAACGAAAACGGTACTTTTCTTGTGATTCTAATCTTGTATTTTCAGCAAGAGATCAGGAGGAAGAATCAGGGTTATTGTATGTCTCAGACACCTAGAGCCAGTAGAAAGATTCTTATACAGAGTTAGGTTTGATAAAACTGGGAAAGTATGCATAGATCAAGAGCTGAGCTTGCAAGTTAAAAAGGGAAGAGTCTAAGTGAGTCATCAAAATGAGGAACAGGGCTCTCCTGAAGTTTGAGGGGTTAATAAATCACATATCTTTCTACTCTGGGTTCAGTTTTATTAGTAAATATGAATTTGAAATGTACCCTGTGCCCAAGGCCAAAGTAGCTTCCTGCTGTTTCTCCCAGTGAATCATATGGATTTGGCCCACGGAAGGCAGAGCAGCTGGGTAGTCCCTGTACTGGGGGACAGGAGGAGAGGCCTGTGGCCTAGAAACAGGTTGATTATAAGAGACGAGAAGCACAGAGGAAGATAAACCACCTACCTAGAACAACTCTCTTTCCATTCTGAGCTACCAGTCATCTCATTTTTCTTCTTTTGTGGAGAGGCCTGTGAGAAGAGAAGGGAGAGAGTTTCTCCTTAAAATTCAATCAAGATGGAAGAGCCTAATTTTAAGGCTGGCAAAATTTCACAGCTAGAGAATAAGTCTCCCCTGACCCTGAATCCCCCACCCCCCCATCAGGAGTGAATTTGAAGGATTGAGGAGAGATTAAATGTCGAACTCGCAAGCAGACTGGGCAAATGCCAGAGAGAGGGGCTTGGCTGAAACCAGCACTTACAGACTTCCAGAAGAACGCATGTAGGTAGTTGGCCTCATAATAAGGGTCTGAGACAAAACAGATGCCAGAAGTCTATTGAATTTTCACTTTAC
The DNA here is from genome assembly GCA_004023965.1 of Spilogale gracilis. NCBI lineage: Eukaryota > Metazoa > Chordata > Mammalia > Carnivora > Mephitidae > Spilogale > Spilogale gracilis. The sequence continues at coordinate 100,627 of PITA01005512.1, read as the reverse complement.
TTTTTCAACATCCTCTTATGGTTAATGTCCTCACTCTTCTGTTTCTGATTATGATGGAGTTATTGGTACAAGGCTAGTCTCATGCCATAAACAACCATGAAACCGGACAAGATATATGAGGCAAGGCTCTTGAGGTTTTAGATAACAGGCAGTGCAAGACTCTGATCCCTGAAAAAAGGGACACTCACCATGATTGACCTGGATGTCTGCCTGGAAACATTTCAGAATCATAGAACAGGATGCTGGAACCCAGAGTGCTTATGCTTTGATGAAGAGATAATGATTAGAGGTCAAGAGCTGCTTCTGCTGAAGAAGCTGAGAAAAAGGCTGCACAGAGGGGGAAACCTCAGAAGTCTACATGGAGGTTTCCCACCAGTGTATAAAAGAGTCAAACACTACACACTGACAAGATCCGTGGCAGACACAGAGTTAGGAGTTTGAATTCTTACAAATTAGGGGTGCTTGGAAAAACCCCTTGTTTGTTCCCCTTGTTAGGATCTTCTCTAAAAAGCATAAAACCAGGCCAACAAGATTTTTGCACAAAATTTAAAGTAATCATCGAGTAATTCAGCTGCCTACAAAAACAAGTCAACTCTTCAAAGGAAGATAACAGAATTCAGAATCTTTACTATGATTTATCCATAATATACAGTGTGAAAGAAGTTATTATAAACATAAAAAAAAAAACCTAGGAAAATGTGGCCTATAATCAAGAAAAAAGTTAAAAAAACAAACAAACAACTGACTCCAAGATGGCCCATGTGTTAAATTTAGCCAACGAAATTATAAGTTGACTATGATGAACATATTCAAAGTCTAAAAGGGAAATATGAAAGGATCTCTCAGATAGGATCTCTCAATATAGAATTTTAATTATAAAACAGAACCAGATAGAAATTCTAGAACTGAAAACTAAATTTTCAATGGAAAATTCACTGGAAAGTCTTAACAGTGGATTGGAAATGATAGGGGAAAGTTTACTATTTATCATAGACACCATAGTACCCTTTTGGCTACCCAACAATGGAACTCTCTTCTTAATCTATGGGGAATCTCCTGCCTTCTAAAGCAGAGCTGCCTCTGTGATGTGGAAGCTGTAGACACTAGAGAATCACTTTTCTTGGTTTCTCAGCAGTGATGTTTGCATAACATCATATATTATAGCACATGATCTAGGTTCTCTCCTTTGGACTGACTTCTCCCAGACTTTGTTTCACAGGGTAGAGATACAGAGTGACAGTGCCCTCTCAGAATGCACAGTCATGTGTGGCAGCAGTGTCAACAACTCCCCAGTCCCCCCAGAGGCATCAGTCAATTACCTGAGGTCAACAATGTAACCTGAGGTATCTGTGTCCATTGATAGCCGCAGAAGAATCTTCTAGACCAGTCTTGCATTACAATTTTCCTTAGATAAGTTTTGCATTACAATTCTGCTCATTGATCTTGGCTGCTGAGCCTCTACTTCTGGTTCTACATTTCTTCTGAAGATTTTGTGAGCTATCTGCATCCTTCTATTAGCCAGAGTTGTTTTCTAATGCCCACGGCTACGGATTATGACTGAACTCATACACACAGACTCTACCTGAGACAGGTCAATCTTCCTACCCCAAGATCATGCCAAGCTCATCCTGGCCTCAAGTTGGATTGCCAGCTTCATCAGGCTCATCCTAATTACTAGGAATGCCTCCATTTTTCATGCTTTTGTGCAAATCCTGCAATCTTTAAGTTTTACTGCTTCAAAGAGATTTTTCCTGATTTTTTTCTAGACCTTAATAATCATACCTGTCTCGATACTTTACACCTTAGCACTAGTTTATATACAGTTTATTGTTGTTCACTAATTTTAAATACAGAGTGTAAGTTCACTAAAGCAATTACAGTGCATGCCCTAGATACCTGTCTCTCATACCTTGCTTAACATTGTGTTCAGAACATTGTACTTACTTATTACATACTAAAAATGGCAGGAATTTTATGAAAGACTTTGCTTTTATTTAGTGTTTCATGAGTAGTGATAATATCCTGGGCAGTGTTAAAACATGATAGCCTTTGTATGGGAAAAGAAAACTGTTGATGGTTGAGACCATCTGACATGAGCTCTTTCAGTTTTTTTCCCTTCCCATCTTAATATTTTCTTAAGACTAATCTTTCTTCTCATTATTCTTGCCTCAGAGAAAGGAATGTGACTTTTTCTACCTTGACCCTCTTTCAACTCTTTTGAAATCTCATTCTATTAATCTTTTTCCCTCTCATATTCTTTCTGTCTTGGGAGTGATTCCCCATACTAGTACAACAACAAAAGCTCTCACAATCTATTTCTCTCTTCTGTTGCCTTCAAAGTTGCCAAATTCTTTCTGTCTTTTTCATGACCACATTTACCCATACAGTGATATTGCAGAATACCTCCTCACATTCCCCCATCCTATCACTTCTCAGCACCTTGAAAGACAGATTTTTTTTTTCTTCACCACTGTAGTGAAGCTGTTTTATTGATGGTTACCCCAAATCTCACTCTGTCATTATGGACTTGATCTTAGCCAAAAAGCCACTTAAAACTGCAAAGATATGCTTCTCGTTCATGCTATACAGATGGTCTTTGCAATATTGTGTGTGGGCTGGGGCTGCTGTTCCATGTCCTCTTCGCTCTGAGATCCAGGCTGAAGAAATATCTTGTACCTTGAACATTGCAGGTTGCCTTGGGAGAAAAGAAAGAAAGGAAGGAAGGAAGGAAGGAAGGAAGGAAGGAAGGAAGGAAGGAGAAAGAAAGAGAAGAAGAGGAGAACGAGGGGGAGAGAGAGAGAGAGAGAGAGAGAGAGAGAGAGAGAGAGATTACAAGGTTTTGCCCTAGCAAATTACATTGGCCTAGAAATGTGACATGTTGCTTTTACTCAGTCATTGGACAGGTATGACTATATGGCCCTATCTAACTAAAGGGGTTAGTTGAGGAAGTACAAACCCACTATGTACCTAGAATGGAAATATAGTCTGTGAACTGTCAGCTCTCCTTATTATCAAATCAAACATATTTTTCTCTTCATTCTCCTGTATATTTCCACAGCATTTGATATTATTGGCTTCCCCCTTCGTAAAACTAACAGGCAGCTGAACAAATATAAGTGTTTTGCTGATTTTTCAAACTCAGTAGAATTAATCTCTGAACAATATAGGTTTGAACTGTATGGATCTATTAGCATGTGGAATTTTTTTTTATGATGAATACAATACAACACTCTAAATGTATTTTCCCTTTCTTATGACTTTCTGAATAACATTTCTGTTCTCTAGTTTATTGTAAGAACACAATGTATAATACATATAACATATAAAATATATGTTGGTCAATTGTTTATGTTATCAGTAAGGCTCCTGGTCAACAGTAGGGTATTAGCAATTAAGTTTTGAGGGAGTCAAGAGTTATATCTGAATTTTTGACTATGTGGGGTTCCTAATTCCTATGTTGTTCCAGGGTCAACTGTTAACACAAACACAAATTCACTATCATCATCTGTCTTCCTGAGTCCTGACTCCCACTGGCTAATTCCAGTCCTTTCATTTCTATTCTTTATTTCCACTTATGGAATTACCTTCAGTAATTTCTTCCATTTAATCTACTGCCAAAGCCTGGCTGTTTCCATTTTCTGAGCATTTCTTGAGTCAGTTTCCATTCTCACTGAGATCTTGAATATACGCCATCAAGAAAGCCTCATTTTGGCTGCTCTTATCCAGATCCCCTATCTTCAAGGTGTCATGTGCCATAACAGTTTAGTTCCTCAGAATTCTAATTCTACGTTTCTGAGAAAAGAAAATAAAGATACAATTTTCTGTTTAGTATTCAAGGCCCTCTGTCATCTAGTTTTGACCTTTCAAGAATTTTCTAGAATTTTCTCTCAAATTTCCCTATACGATCAAAACCAGCTTTCATTTTTTTCTGTAGTCACTTTTGATCACACTACCATGAACTCTGTGCCCTTTGTAAGACCCTGAAGCTCTTTACTAATTCTTCTTGCTCATATCATAGTCTGTTTTATATGTCTCAACCCTATTATTAGACTTTCTTTCTTTGTTGGGCAGGATGTCTCCTGAAATTGGAGATTTCACCTGATGTTCACCTCAGTTTTCTTCCTGTCTACTCTTACCTGGCACATTACATTGTACACCATAGATATGGGATATTGATTGCTGAATGAACGACCCACCAGTTTCCCTCTTTTTTATGAGCAAGTCAATAGTGACTTGTCTTGAGCTACCCACATTCTCTCTTTCTCTCTCTCTCTCTTTGAGCTCACTGGCATGTTTTATTACATAACTGGTGGCGCTTAGGAGTTTAACCTGTATCTGTGGAATGGTGGTTTTGTCTAAGGGAATGTAATTGGCTCATGAAGTGACTGAGTCGATAAGTTTGTCCTCATTAGCACCTTGCTCCAGTCAGTTGAGCTCTCTGGCTCTGTTCTAAAATAACCACAAAAGACAGAAATATAGATATGTTTAAACCAAACTCATGTTTTTTCCTGTTCACTATGGCAGAGGTGAAAATTAGTTGCTCATTGAGCTTGGACAACTGGTTTAAATTGGATAGTGGAATTAGTAAATGTGATTTTGAAAGAAGGAATAAATTTAATCAAGTCAGAATAGGCTAATTAAAAGCAATGGTGCAGACTGAGCCTTTGAAATGCATAAAAAAGACAGTTTCATGTGATATTTTATACCTTACCCCCTCTTGAAAAAAGTGCTAGACAACTACTCAGTGGGGCTTTCAAAATTTTGAAGAAACATACTAAATGTCAGAAAAGTGGTCCAGCATAGCAAGAAACTTCTTCAAAGCCCCTGACTTGCCAGCTTTTTGTGGGAGCCAGAAATGATCTGCAGGTTGGTCATGTTGGGGGGTGGCAATCTTGAGACACAACTATGAGAGAAACTTTGCTGGGATTCTTTGTAAGACTAATACGGTGGCACTTTAAAACACACACTCAGGGGTAGGAAAAGTAACTGAGGAGGGGGCTCCAGCTGACTAGTGATAACCTCTATCCCTGTCCCTTCACTGCAGAAAGTCCATGGTGCTCAAAGGGGCAGATCACAACTTACCTCCAAAATCAAAGGGCAGGAGCCCATTTAAAGCACCAGGCATCTGGGGTCTGAGTTCAATGGGTTAAAAACCCTACTATTATTTGCCTGCTGCCTATTTCAAACTGTATTTATATCAGGGTCCTGGAATAGCTCATTAGCTAATGTTCTAAGTTGAAATTTTAAGTATTTAGTTATGGATTCATTAGTTTGTTTCTTTATGTGTCACCTTGTTACAGATGGAAGGTAGAATTGGGAATACATGTCTAAATTTGATATAGCAGTAATTTTGCTTTAAGACAAGAACTGTCAATTTTTCCCTCATGTACTTGGAAGATTGAGAATTGGCATATTTGAAGTAATTTGCTTCTGAATATGGAGCTCCGAGGGCAGCATCACTGTCTCTGAAGTATGAACTTGTGTATTTGAGGGCCCTTTTAACAGGTCTGAGAGGTTTGTGATGGGAAAATATTCATTAGGCCCAGGCCTTGGGGGAAAAGGTCAGTCTCAGTTACTCAGAGAAAACATTTAAAAGGGATCATGCAATCTTAATGAAATAAAAATAATTGGCAGAAAGTCTTTTTAACAAGAAGGATGAAGTTTTGGTGAAAATGTGAAATACAGCAAGGAAGATGAATGTCTTTCCTCATTTCTTATGATGAGCAGTTTACATAACTAAGAACAGTTTGATAATCACACTGCCTCCAATGTAATTTCTTTTTTATTGGTTTATTTTTCCTGATTGTAAAAGCAATCAATGTATATTGTAGAAAAATGAGGAGTTGCTAATATAATTTCAAATAAAATGCTGAAATAAGCTTGAGAGGCAAATGAAATCAGACAACAGTTAATGATTTTAACACTATCTCCTTTGTAGTAGTAACTGCTTCCAAAGAATATTAGGAAAGAAAATTGGACCGCAATGGCCCTTCCTTCCTGAAATCCCTACTGGCTAGTATTGATTTACTTTAGAAGTGGGAAATAACAACTGTGGGTATTTGGGCAGAACTCATTTGTGAACATCAGCTATCTGTCTTCATGCAATTCTGACAAGGACCTCTTCTTTCTTTTTTCAACCACTTTGGATTGGTCCTTCCAGGCAGAAGACAGGCAGAATTCGGCCTTCCTAGCAGAGTCCCATTAAGAGACGGCAGAGTCATCCACTAGGTGGGCACTTCAGTGTTCCCTTCCAAAGAACCAGGCAGTCATTGCTTTCAGTTGGGCCTGTCACTCTATAACTACAAAACAATAAGCTTTTCTTTGGAGCTGGGCTATTCGATTGATCAATTTTATTTTATTTTATTCATTTTTTCATTTTCTATTTTTTTAAGATTTTATTTATTTATTTGACAGAGAGAGAGAGAGAGAGAGAGAGAGAGAGAGAGATCACAAGCAGGCAGAGAGGCAGGCAGAGAGAGAGGAGGAAGCAGGCTCCCTGCTGAACAGAGAGCCCAGTGTGGGCCTGGATCCCAGGACCCTGAGATCATGACCTGAGTGGAAGGCAGAGACTTTAACCCACTGAGCCACCCAGGCGCCCGACCAATTTTATTTTTAAATCTCCTAGATGGACTTGAAGCCCTCAAGAAGAAGCAGAGCCTTTTCTAGCCAATAAACACATGGAGAAACTAATAATCTCCATTCAATGTGATATAATGAACAAAATTTATTTTCATTGAACTCTGAATAGGAGGAAAAGTCACAGAAAATACTAGGAATCAGGTTGGGCTTTTTTTTTTTTTTAATACTGCATTTTTAGGACTCATGGATATTTTGTTGAAGTCTTTCTCTCTGATGTTTAATCTAATTAGGAGTTAATTGAGACTAAAATGATATTCAGTCTAAAAGGGCTTAGAATAAAAGTCTGCCCAAGCAGTATTTCCCACTGAGAATAGTGAGTCTTTGTCTTCCTTGTTTTGAATCTCACTTCCAAATTGCAGTGTAAGGATGCTAACCTACCTGTATTCCCAACAAGAAGTTATGGCTCCATCTCAGAAGAATAAGATAAAATAAGAGTAATATTTCTGTGGATAACATGTGCAAATGAATGCATTTATTGCCTAATGAATGTTGTTGAAGAGAATGTCAGGAGTGGATTGTTGTTGTGACTTTGATGGTAATTCATCTTTGAGGTGCTTTCAAGAAGTCAAACTATGACTTCTTTGTTTTGCAATCAAAGTAAAACCAAAATATGCTGCAGGTGCCATAAATAGGATGTAGTTAGACTTTGCTTTATCTTGTAAATGAAAGGAGCAGCTGCAAATATTGTCTTTTTTTTTTTTTTAAGATTTTTATTTATTTGACAGCGAGAAACACAGCGAGAGAGGGAACACAAGCAGAGGGAGTGAGAGACCCGCCGAGCAAGGAGCCCGATGTGGAGCTCGATGTGGAGCTCGATCCCGGGTCTCCGGAATCATGACCTGAGCCGAAGGCAGTTGCTTAACCAACTGAGCCACCCAGGCGCCCTATGCAAATATTGTCTTTTCCTTAAGGTAGCTTTTGTATTTGGAAGTTTATTTCTTTTATTTATTTATTTATTTATAAAGATTTTATTTACTTATTTGACAGAACACAGCTAGAGAGGGAACACAAGCAGGGGGAGTGAGAGAGGGAGAAGCAGGTTTCCCGCCGAGTGGGAGCCCAAAGTGGGGCTCAGTCCTGGGACTCCAGGATCATGACCTGAGCCAAAGGCAGCCATTAAGGACTGAGTCATCCAGGGGTCCCTGGAAGTTTAGAATAAAGCATTTTTGCGATGAAAGAGGAGTGATTTACAGGATGAAAATGTTGATTCTGGAGTAATTCTGTTAACAAGACTTTCACATAATTAGAAACTCTTTAACTAGCCCTCAAGGTCCCCCTTCGGTTTAGATGTCAGTAAACCGATCCTAGAATACACCTTTGGGGGCCAAGCCAGATGTAGTTGATGATTTACCCTCTTCTGAATAAAAAGTGAGCAAACACCATCATTTGACCTGGGAACCAACATTGGGCAGATTCCCAGCATATATCCGGGTTGTAATCAATTTCTGAGTCTTTGTATTAAGAAAGAAGCTTTGGTCTTTTTGTTTACTTAAGAGGCTGCCTTTCTGTTTATAGAACGCTGATATTTAAAGCCATAGTTAGTATCTGGCTAAAATTTATTTGGATGAAAAACAATGAGTGTACCGAATGAATAATCTGTTATGGCACAAACAAGATAATTCGTGCCGGATGATTAGCTCCCAAATTAGTTTTTATAAATGTAGTAATAAAGGGTAACTTTAGAATGCTAAACATAAACAGCCACACAAAACAGCAAAGACAGAAATGATTAAGCACCTATAAAACAGAGCAAGCAGGTCTGAGGGTAATAAGCCACAGAGCAATGGCTCACAGCATAGTTACTGATACTCATATTTTTCAAGTTTCTGGTGAGAAATATCTCACTTTATTTTTTTAAAAAGATTTTATTTATTTATTTGACAGAGAGAAACACAGCTAGAGAGGAAACACAAGCAGGGGGAGGAGTGAGAGAAGGAGATGCAGGCTTCCTGCCGAGCAGGGAGCTCCATATGGGACTCGATTCCGGGACCCTGGGATCATGACCTGAGCTGAAGGCAGACCCATGACTAAGCCACCCAGTGCCCACAGTATCTCACTTTAAAATAGCTTAAAAGTCTGGCTGAAATGTATAGAAATTACAGAAGAGGTGATATGATACAGTTTGTAGTTAGCACACCGTCTGCTCTGGTGGTAAACTTTTCAATGGTCTTACAAGGCCTACTTTTCTAAAACCAAGTCCAACCTCCCTTGCATAGCCCAAAAGGTCTACATGGTGTTGCCTCTGCCTTATGGCTCTGAACTCCTCTCTTCCAAGGGACTCCCATGCCAAAAAGTGTTTCTTTGTCTAGCTAAATCCTGCATATTCCTTAAGAGTCATTTCAAGAATCTACTCCTCTGGGAAATGTTCTCTTGCCTTTTTGCAAACATGGCAGTATTCAAGCATAGTGGTTATTACTAAAATTTCTGTATAATAGCTACATGAGGTTGGGCTCATAAAATGTTTCATTATTCCTTCCAGAGTGTGCAGTCAGCTAGACAGTTAAACTGTGTACATGACACTATGCACACAGTTTTCTGGTATTTTGTTCTTAGCATGAAGACATCAGAGAAAGAATAAGAGAACATAACAATTTCTAAACAATGTGTGTTAGATATGTAGCCCAGAGAAGGAGATTTGGGGGAGGATAAGACAAAGTCACCATCATTTCAAAGTTTCTTTTAGAATAGTATAGAAAACTCGTTGATCCAGGTTTTTTCCTTAGTAAGCTCACCAGTACTTAATGAAAACTCAACTAGAGGAGCTAAGGACTGCTAGGTTATGTTTTTTTCCCTGAGAAATGAATATTTAACTTTGTGATCTCATTTTTGGCTTCCATTTCTTTTGGGAGCACATAGGCTTATTTCCATAGATTTTCTTCTTGATTTCAATGTTAAATCATTTTTCTAATTTTGCAGAATTTGTTTTTTTTAAAGATTTGTGTATGTATTTTAGAGAGAGAACTCATGTGCATGCACACACATATGTGACCTGGGGGAAGGGCAGCGGGAAAGGGAGAGAGAATCTCAAGCACACTCTCCGCTGGACATGGAATCCAAGGGGGGTGCTCAATCTTAACGACCCTCAGATCATGACCTGAGCTGAAATCAGGATTTGGACACCTCACCGACTTAGTCACTTAGGCGTCCCTGTTGCAGAATCCTTCTTAAACCCTCAATAGAAGGGCCTGAGCTTACACTGTTCCTATTGCACTAATAAAGCTCCTTTAAGAAAGTGTATCTGGATTACTGCTTTAATATTCATTCAGTAGTTCAGGAGGCAAATACATCTTCATATTATCTGCTTTTAGCTATTTTGCTACAGCCTTTAATAGCACAAAAAACATGGATTTTTTTCCTCCTTGTTTTTGGCAGGGGTTGGTAGATGCAGGAAGGAGGGAATAAGTGGACCTTTGAAGCATGTTCAGTCAGTGAGGACTTTCAGGGAGCAAGGCTTCCCTACATGCTTTTATGCCTTCTCATATACTATCTTAATACTCCCTCTTGGAGAGGAAGAAGTGATTTGAAACTCTGTTAAAGTTGCATGGAAAACTAGTAGAAGGGGCCAAAAAGAAGAGGCACAAACACATCAAAAGAGAGGCACAGATGTCTTTTCTTTTGGCCTTTAACAGCGTAAAAAATGATAGCAATATCATATACTGTATTTACAGGACCAATTCTTTCCAAAGCAGTTACCTCTTACTATCTCATATGATCTTCACAAGAAGGTTTGGACAATTCATATGACGCATTTCATTAGACAAAGTAAGATATTTTACTGGTTGTCTTTTCTTAAACACAAAAATAAAATTCCAAAGTTTTCCCCAGGGGCGCCTATGTGGCTCAGTCAGTTAAGCACCTGACTTTGGCTCAGGTCATGATCTCAAGGTTCTAGAATCAAGCCTCAAGCTGAGCAGGGCGTCTGATTCTTCCTCTCCCTGTGCCCTTCACCACTCGTGTTCTCTCTCTCTCTCAAATAAGTAAATAAAATATTTAAAAGAATTCTAAGGTTCTCTCCAGTTCAAAGATGCACAAATCTATAAAAATACTGTTAAAGTGGTGTTCATTTTGAGTTGTCTCCAAAACCAATTTTTTGAAGTTTTTATTTTTATTTCAGTAATCTCTACATTCCATGTGGGGCTCGAAATCACAACACCAAGATCAAGAGTCACATGCTCTTCTGACTGAGCCAGCCAGGTGCCCCTCTAAAAACAATCTCTATTTTTAAATTTTTCTAAAAAAAGATTTTATTTATTTGGAACAGAGAAAGAGAGAGCATAAGCAGGGGAGGGGTGTGAGACTTGATTCCAAGTCTCTGGGATCATGACCTGAGCTGAAGGCAGATGCTTAACTGACTGAGTCACCCAGACATCCCTCTCATTTCTGATTTTGTTTTGCTCATCTGATTTGTTCATTCTCATCATTCACTTCCTTAACGGATAATGATGTTGAGCATCTTTTCTTGTGCTTATTGGCCATTTTTGTGTATCTTCTTTGGAGAAATGTCTATTCAGATCATTTGTCTTTTTAAAAATTAAGTTGTCTTTTTTTTTTTAGATTTTATTTATTTATTTGACAGAGAGAAACACAGTGAGAGAGGGAACACAAGCAGGGGGAGCGAGAGAGGGAGAAGCAGGCTTCCTGCCGAGCAGGGAGCCCAACGCGGGGCTCAATCCTACGTCTCCGAGATCATGACCTGAGCCAAAGGCAGTTGCTTAACCAACTGAGCCACCCAGGTGCCCCTAGGTTGTCTTTTTGTTATTGAGTTGGAAGTGTTCTTTATATATTCTGGATCCAAGCCCCGTTTCAGATATAAGATTTACAAATACTTTCTCCCATTCTGTGAGTTATTTTTAGCTTTCTTGATGGTGTCCTTTGAAACACAAAAGTTTTTAATTTTGATGAGGTCCAATTTATCTACATTTTCTTCCGTCTCTTGTATTTTTAGTGTCATCTCTAAAACTATCACCTAATCCAAGGTCAGAGATTTACTCCTATGGTTTCTTCTAAGTGTTTTATAATTGTAATTCTCATACAGAGGTCTTTTATCCTTTTTAAATTAATTTGTGTATGTAGGGAGAGGTAGGATTCCAACTTCATTCTTTTGCATGTGCCTATTCAGTTGTCTCAGTACCATTTGTTAAAAAGACTCCTTTTTCTTCCTTGAGTTGCCTTGACAGCCTGTTGAAATTGAATGACCATAAGTGTAAAGGTTTATTTCTAGACTCTTAAGTTTTATTCCATTGATCTATATGTCTATCCTTATGCCAGTAGACAATTTATAACTTTCTGTCTTAAAGATTTCTTTATCATCTTAGTTCAGTATCTATTTTGCTACCTTCTGTGAGAAGCACTTTTTTAGAACTCTATATTGAGGACACTGGATGATGAAAAAAAAATTATTTATACAATAGTTTGTGGTTATTTTCATATACCAATTGCTTTAACAAAATGATCAAAACATAAGGAAGTGTCGTTAAGGAAGGAGCATCAAGTCTAAAAGTAAGTCTCTCAAAATGTTTATTTTTTTCTTCTACGAGCTTAAAAACTATCATATAGTTTAGAGTTATTAAAAACATATCTTATGTCTGAAAGCATACATTTTCTGGAAATAAATATTCCCTTAGACAGTGTTTTTGTGTCTTCGAAGAACTTAAAATTCTAACAAATCATGACTTACATTCAAAGACCATATTATACCCAAAAAGCTGAAGCAGATGATTCATAGGAAAATTTGTAGAAAACTGTGATCCCCATAGTAGGGTCTAGAAATCTTGTTTGACTTTATGTATTCACTAGCTATGCAATAAGAACTTAGTGCTTACTAAGCACTGTGTCATCAAGGCCTGAGACCTAGTTTTTCCTTGGGGTCTTGGGCACTAGCATGGACAGACCGATATCTGTGATGGTTTATCTTGAAATGCTTCCCTACAGGTATATGTTATTTATTGTTAGCAAAAATTGTGAAAAACTTTAAAATAGGTAATTTATGTTAAAAAATTTGCTGTTATCATAACAATTTATTTAGAATCTGACATTTGCTCCTTAGAACTTCAGAATTTTCCATCCATCCATCCATCCACCCATCCATCCATTATCATTCATCCATCAAATCAACATATTTATTCAGTACCTTCCATGTACTAAGTACTTTTCTGGGCCCGGATGATGCAAGCAATGAATAAAATAGAAAAAAAGCTCTACTTTAATGAAACTCACATTTTGGTGGGTAAGGGTTTAAAGCAAAACAAAATAAGGTACATATATAAAATTTATATATATTATATATATATGAATAAATAAAATATAAATATATAAAATACACACAGTGATGTGTGTGAGGGAGAAAAAACCCACAAGGGATGAGGGATGAGGTTGGGGTTGTGTGTGTGTGTGTAGAGAGAGAGTGGTGCTTAAGATGTTTTGATGAGGTGGCTATAGAAAGCCTCACTTAGATGACCTTTCACTACCTTCAGGCTTAGACCCTTCATGGCCCTCCCTCTTCTATTTGTAACTTCTGCTTGTGGCACACATCATTTTGGAGACTCAATTGTGCTGTGGGTACCATTTTGACAAATAAAGAGCTCAGACTGCTGCAGAAAATGACTATGAAAGATTTTGCTATTTCCAAATTCTTTTTTTTTTTTTTTTGTTTTGAAACATTGTTTTGACACTTTGGGAAAGGTATTACTCATTTTTAATAAAACTGGGTGACTGGAGACTGGACCTCAACCTCCCCCCTCCCCCCAAACTAAAGGTCTGCCAATCTAAAAGCTTCAGAGCCTTTGGGGGCAATTTGAATTCAGCTTTGAGGGTAAACTGTTCCTTTGTTTTGGGAAAATCTCTCGACTAAGGCTTTTAGATATGCAAATAAAAGGCTGCTTTTAAAAGTTGTTCTTTTCCCTCTTCTATTATAGTTGGGGAAGGCCTAAAGGTGCTATGGTAATGGAGGCAGATGTTGCAAATGAAAATGGTGAGAGCTCTGTTGTCAGGGGAATTGAGCGGATCCTTTTTGTTTTCTTTAGAGAATTTTTTTCTCTTGCTAAATGTAGACCCCATGGCCTCTGAAACTTATTATTTGTTCTCGTGGGGACTGTGTGTGTACTCTCACTTATGCTTCTGTCCAGCATTTGCCGAAGATGAGAAGAGAGAGACCACTGGGGTAGAAAGAATGCAATTGGACAGCTCAAACTGGGAGAGGGGATCCTAAAAATGATTTAACTGAGCTGGTTAAAGTTTATTATTCTAGACTGTTCTGTGGAAGTTCCTGAAAGAGTGTTATTAAAAATTCAAATAACCTAGGGGTGCCTGGGTGGCTCAGTCCTTAAGCGTCTGCCTTCAGCTCAGGTCATGTTCCCAGGGCTGGGATGGAGCCCTGCATCAGGCTCCCTGCTCAGCAGGAAGCCTGCTTCTCCTCTCTTACTCTCTCTGCTTGTGTTCCCTCTCTCCCTGTGTTTCTCTCTGTCAAATAAATAAATAAAATCTTTTAAAAAAATTAAATAACCTAGATTTTAGCAAGTGTGCAATTATTGAATGATAATGGATTGTTCTGTTACAGCTCCAGTGTGTTGGAGATGGTGTAGGTCTTATAAATTACTGTGGAAAGAGGCCAATTCTGGGGCAGAGAAATAAAAGTCCTTGAAGGCAAATTTCAGATTTCTACTCTCACTGAGTCAAACAACAGCTTTGCTTAGACTATGGGACACAGAGTTTTGGGAACCTCCTTTGTGGTAGAGGGGGTGAGGTGGCCTCTGTTACCTGGAGGAATTATGGGAGCCAGACAAAGAATTCTGAAGTTGAGTTTGTGTTTTTAGGTTCTAAGAAAAGTGGTCACTTCTATCAGCAGTTTAAACTATTATTTGTTTGGCCTCTTAATTATCCTCAGTCTCTGTTAGGAATGTTGGTTTGGTGGGCTCCTGGGTGGCTCAGTCAGCGAAGCCTCTGCTTTTGGCTCAGGTCATGATCTCAGGGTTCTGGGATGGAGCTCCACATCGGGATCACTGCTCAGTGGGGAGTGTGCTTGTCTCTCTCCCTCTTATCATCCCCTTCTGCTCATGCTCTGTCTCACACTTTCTCTCAAATAAATAAATAAAGTCATGAAAAAAAAAAAAAGAGCTCCCCTGGTCATAGGAAGGAAGGATGGGAACATCATGGCAGTCACAGTGAGGGACAGGTGTATCTAGCAGAGGAGCCTTCTCCTGAAGGAATTGGCACCTACGCTTAACAAGATGTGGTGGGGTTTTAATTTTTGACACTGAGACTGGTTGGAGTCTGAGCTATTTTTATTTGACATTAAGAAATGTGACCTTTTTATATTCTAGGTTTGTGAAGTCTATGACATATTTACTTCTTCAACAAACATTTATTGAACTCCTTATATCTGCCAGGTACTGTTTTATGTGTTTGGAATATTTCCATGAGAAAAAGAGACAAAAATGGCTGACTTCATGGAACACACATTGTAGTGTGGGAAGACAGACGAGAAATGAGTAAATGATGTAGTATGTTGGAAGGTGGTAAGGGGTATGAGGAAATGTTAGAGCGGGTAAGGTACGGGAGTGGAGAAGAGAGTCAGGAATGTAGGAGTGAGGGGTTGTTGGTTGTTGCTATTCTAAATAGGGTAGTCAGTGTTGACCTTGTTAAGAAGATGACACCAGAGAGAAAAATTGAAAGTGATGAATAAATCAGCCATGTGGGTATCTAGAAAAAGACTGTTTCCTGCAGAAAGAATAGCCAGTGCCCTGGGGTGGCTAAAGTAGGCTGAGTGATGGCCCCACCAAGTACATTCATATCCTAATGCTCAGAACTTGTGAATGCTGCCTTATGTGCAAAGAAGACCTTGCCAGTGTGATCAAATTAAGGATCTTGAGATGGGGAGATTATTTGGATTATTCAAATGGACTCAAAATAATTCCAACTCTCCTTGTAAGAAAAACACAGGAGCAGTCAAGAGTCAGAGAAGGTGAGAGGCACCTGGGTGACTCAGTTGGTTGGCATCTGTTGATTTTGGCTTAGGTCATGATTTCAGGGTTTTGGAATTGAGATCTGCCTTTGGCACCACACTCAGCTCACAGAATCTGCTTGAGATTCTCTCTCTCCCTCCCCCCCCGCCCCGCCCCATGCTCTCATGCTCTCTCTCTCTCTCAAATAAGCAAATATATATTTAAAAAAATAAAAAATAAATAGAGAAACTGTGATGATGAAAGCAGAGGTTGGAGTAATACAACTTAAAGATGGAGGACAGGGTCACAAGTGAAGAAACACACATGACCTCTAGAAGCTGAAAAGGCAAGAAATAGATACCCCAACTCAGAACTTCCAGAAGGAACCAGCACAGCTGACACCTTGCTTTTAGCCCAATAAAATTGATTTAAGACCTCTGACCTCTAGATTGTAAAAGAATAAATTTGTGTTGTTTTAAGACACTAAGTTTGCGGTAATTTGTTACAATGGCTGTAGGAGATTAATGCAGTGTTAGTGTGCCTACGTGTATTCAAGCAACAGAAAGGGCAGCGTGTCTAGAGGGAGAGATGGGAGTTGAAAAGGTCAGAGACATAAAAGGATTGGGGAGGATCTCAGGAATCCAGCTGAGGCTTTTGTGCAGAGGGGAGAGTGGTCTGACTTTTACAACGGACTGTGTGCATGTATGTGTCTATTGGGAGAAGGTTGGAGGAACCTAGGGTGGTAGGAAGGAGATTAGTTGAGGAGCCTGTTTCAAGAATCAAGGAGAGAGATCATATGAAGGAGGGAGCTGTGGAGGTGGTAAGGTCTACTTTAAAGACAAAGCCAACAGTATGTCTAGAGAGGTTAGCTATGGTATGGGAGAGACGGCTCCAAGACATTTGGCTTGGACAACTGGAAGGATAGGATCAGCAATCAACTACACTGAGGAAGACCATAGATAGAATGTGGATCTAAAGTTTGAACATGTACTAGATATCCAAATAGTGGAAATGTTGAGTAGACAGTCAGATATGTGGGTTTGGAGTTCAAAAGATGGTCTGGGATGTGATACAAATTGGGGAGTTGTGGACAATATAAATACAAGTTCAGTTATGAGATTGGGTAAATCACTGATGGGTGATTGCAGGCAGAGAAGACTAAGGCCTGGACACTTTAGAGGTCTGGGAGAAGAGGAGGGACCAGCAAAGGAGACAGAGAAAAGCAATCAGTGAGACAGGAGGAAAAGAAAACATTTTTGTCATTGTTCAAGTAACAACAAATTCCTGTATTTTCAAAGGACAATGCACACCAGTCCACAGCCCCGAGAGAGAGAGAGAGAGAGAGAGAGAGAGAGAGAGATATCACTATGGAGAAACAGTTCTCCCTGGGCCTTTTGTTTCTACACATTCTGTCAACAGAGGCACTGACAGTTTTTATCCCAGTCTATCTTTGTAAGGATATTTGTACAGTGAATACCTTGGATGATAGAGACAGTGTCTCTCTTTGGAGCAGAGAACAGCTTTGTTTGTCTTCCAGTAAAATAAGGGCAATGCCTCCTTCCAAAATAAAGTTCAGTTTGCTTACTCTCATTATAAAAGATGGGACATTGCTATGCCTGGGTTTCCTCAGCTGTGACTCCAACCCACTGGGCCCCTCAGCCCTTAAGGGACTAGTAGTGAAAGAGGAACTGGTACAATTAAGAAACTCCTGCTCCTTGGGCGGCAGTGTGGCTCAGTTGGTTGAGCGACTGCCTTCGGCTCAGGTCATGATCCTGGAGACCCTGGGATCGAGTCCCACATTGGGCTCCCTGCTCGGCTGGAAGCCTGCTTCTACCTCTCTCACTCCCCCTGCTTGTGTTCCCTCTCTGGCTGTGTTTCTCTCTGTCAAATAAATAAAATCTTTAAAAAAAGAAAAAAGAAACTCCTGCTCCTTGCTGTGCTGTGCGGAACAAGGTCCTTTGTCTCTGACCGGGGAGTCTCCAGGCTTCTGCCCGCAGGACCCTATGGCAGGCTCACTTATCAACTTGCTATGAGGCAAAAACCTCGGGCCCTTCAGGTACTTGCCGGCCACAGCCACAGTTCTTCAGTGATTCTGCTGCACATGAAAATAACAAAACTCTAAAATCTTTGCATATTAACAATCCTAAAAGATAACCTTCCTAAAATAGATTCACATACCTTCTCATTTTATAAAGGAGGAAGGCTCTGATATAATCTCTGATATATGATTGCGCCCTGAAGGCCTAAAGAGTAATGTAGAGTTTTCAGGGTCTATATGTGTGATTCTCAAAGTGTCCTTTATGAATCAACCACACGATGTGCTTATGAACATTGTACTTTGCCACACCCCAAAGATTCTTACCTTTTTTCTTTTTTTAAGATTTTATTTATTTATTTGACACAGAGAGAGATCACAAATAGGCAGAGAGGCAGGCAGAGAAAGAGGGGGAAGCAGGCTCCCCACTGAGCAGAGAGTCTGATATGGGACTCAATCCCAGGACCCTGAGATCATGACCTGAGCCGAAGGCAGAGGCTTAACCCTCTGAGCCACACAGGCATCCCAGATTCTCACCTTTTTAACAAATCTCAGGTGATTCTAATGTAAGTGTTGAGGACCACTTTAGGAAACCCCACTCTATGTGAAATGGTGCTGGATTAGTAAGAGTTGAACCTCTTTTTACTGAATTTAACAGATATTTACCCTCTTCCCTCACTGTACATTGCAAATTATTTTTATTAATAGTCTGACTACTTCAAGCAGTTTCTCACTCCTGCTTCATATTTTCTTTGCCCTAAAAAGCACAATCACCAATTTAGCTAGAGTCGTGTCTAAACAGTTAAAAGAAACTTTAAGTGAAGAACAGAATCATTTTCCTGATGTAACAAGTGGTGATCTTTGGTGCAAAGCTTTTGCCACTAGATTGAAACTGTTTAGAATCTTTTAAATTTACCTTTTTGATTATCAACTGTCTTTCAGAGAGTCAATGTTGCCATAAGCACGCTCTGATAATTGAATTTACTGATTCCAGTTCCTGCCCCCCCAAAATATGAGGTAGTTTTTGCCATATTTACTGAGAACAATAGAATTTACAAATAACAATCCTTACGCTAAAAGAATTTGAAGTAGGTTTTACAATGTTAATAACACCATAATAAAGAATAAAATAGAAATAGAAACAGAACTATGGAAAAACAATGACTGTAAAGTGGTGCCAGGTAGGCCATTGCCACATTGAACTTTATACTTGTGAGATTCCTGGCAGTCAAAGCAAAGTGGGAAATACAACAGGTACATGTTTCTTATTTAAAAGCAAGAAACACAGAACTTAAAAAAGATTAAGTTTTTCCTGGCAGCATTTTCTGGAATAAACTTTGCCCAAGGGGATTTTCTTTATAGGAGACATTGAGTGATAGGTTCTCTAATATACCCAACTATTTTTTAAGAAGCAAATGAAAAGGCAAATATCTTTTGGCTTTCTTATAGCAACATTGCATGGAGGTGAAAGGCATCATTAAAGCTTAACTCAGTCAAAGCAATGCTGTGAGGCACTGAACTCCTGCGAGCCATGTATATATTATTTTTATAATTTAATAAAGTGAGGTATAACTATGTTTAGTTTTGCAGGAAAAATGTTTGCAGAAAAAAATCTTCACGTTTATCTTCTGGGATAAATGACTGATGTAATATATCTCAATGAGATCATTTAACTATGACATAGAATGTACCTACTGCTCTGACCCACTCATTTAATTCATACATCCCACGCTGTGTTGCCTTTTTTTTTTTTAAGATTATTTATTTATTTGACAGAGAGAAACACAGCTAGAGAGGGAACACAAGCAGGGGAAGTGAGAAAGGGAGAAGCAGGCTTCCCGCTGAGCAGGGAGCCCGATGTGGGGCTCGATCCCGGGTCTTCGGGATCATGACCTGAGCCGAAGGCAGTCGCTCAACCAACTGAGCCACCCAGGTGCCCCTGTGTTGACTTTTTATTTTTTAAAGATTGTATTGATTGAGAGAGAGAGAGCATGTGTGAGCACAGGTGTCTGAGTGGGGAGAGGGACAAAGAGAGAGGGAGGGAATCCCAAGCAGACTCCATGCTGAGTGCAGAGCCTGATTTAGGGCTCCACCTCACAACCTTGAGATCATGATCTGAGCTGAAATCAAGAGTCAGACGCTTAACCAACTGAGCCTGTGTTGCCTTTCTTACATAAAGGTCTGCAAATACTATACAAATACTATAAATGCTGCTTGTGGCTTCTGTTTCCTAGATTATTGTCTGCTCACCACATTGATTAAAAGCTAAATATGTTTTAAACTCGAGCTCTAAACCTTGAGGGTCCTTTTGCCCTGTGATCATTTGTGCTTGTGCTATATGTTTTGAACACATCATTCATCACACAGTCCTCTGAGGCCCTGTATAAAAACTACCACCTTGACTATAAAACATTCTGTTAGCCAAGTGTGACTACAAATGGTGTTTAGATACTAGCTGTCAGCCTGGTTTGAAACTTCCACCTAAAGATGGAAATTGCAACAACAGAAAAAAAAATCTAACCCACCTCTAAACACAATGCTAAAAAAACAATGGCAGCCAATATCAATCAAAACAGAACTGTAGAAAGGGAAGGACCTGTGAATAGAAATTTGCTGTAAGTGAAAAAAAGTAGGCGTTTATCTTTGTAAGTATCCAGATTGAGCTAGAAACAGACAACAGGTTACACAGTGTTCTATGATATATTAAAGCAAGATAAAAATTTCTGCTAGTTTCAGGTTTTTGCTTCTGTGGATAGAGATAAACTCTTCTGTATCTAGTAAACATCTTTGTTGTTGAGTGCATTTTTTCTTATACTTCCCTAAAGTTTCCTCAATACACACCAACCAACTTCCGTCTTAGGGCTTAGAGGTCCTTTCTCAGGTAGAATAACATTTGTTTTTAATTGGAAGGCCAGCATAAAATATCTCTCGTTTATATTTAGGCAAGTTTTTCTGTGTTATCTTGATACACTTTTTACTATTCACCAGAAAGAAGCATAGCAACCAAGATAATTATATAAACACTTTATGTAAAAATATTCTATTTAAGTCTGTAATTACATAATAGCATAACATAGTGAGCTATATTTTCAGATCATCTCTCAAAGAGAGATTGTAAAAGTCTTATACAGATGTGCTTTGGGACATATAGGAATCTGAAGACAAGAAGAAATGTTAAATCTGAAAGCAAAGTTTAAATAGTCTGTTTTCTCGATTTCTCACTTGGTGCCTTGAATATTAAGATGTAGCAATGAAAACAAAATATTTGCCATTTCTCAAGATAATTTTATTTTTCATAAGAGATGATAATGATAATCTGAATCAAATGGTTCTTGTCATAAATTCCTACCCTCTGAGTGAGCAGTTTAGATATTTTCCAGGATGCTTGAGTGGGCACTGAAGAACCTTTTAGGGCTGTTGTGTGGCTGTTGTGATGGGCAATATGGGAATTTAACAGAGGTGCCAATCATGGCTAAACATATCCTCCCATACGAGTCTTTGCCAATTTTTGCAAGTCAGGACAGTTGGGAAACAGCCTCTGTGGGGCAGAGAAAATAGAGAATCAAAGTAATTAATAAGATAAACAAAATGGTTTGTGTAGGTGACAATGATTAAGTGATAGATAAAAGCCAATATAACAAGTAGAAAGGCAATCTGCTTTTTTCTGTTTAGTTTTTGGGATTTATTGATTGTATCATTAATTTGTCATTCGTGAGTTAAGAAAGAAAAAGATGAAATTAAAAAAAAAGAAAGAAAAGAAAAGCCTTAACCATTTAAATAGGTGACTCGGGAAGAGTAATGAATGACTCACCTTGATTTGCTTTCTTTTGATCAAGTTGATATTAACTTTGTTTTTCCCTATTGGCTTTGTTCAAAAGTAAATAAGAGTTCTTTAAAGTCAGATTATATTTTAAAGTAAGTAAAACTGTTATGTATTGAGCATTAGTATATCTTTTTAATGGTGGCAACATCTTAAATTGTCTTAAAATTCTATTTGGGCAAAGTTGTTATTGTTGCCTTGTCACTATTCATAAAAACTAAAAAATAATATTGTAAAAATGACTATGTAAAAATAAAGCATTAAAAGACATATCCAACAAAGGGTTAGTGTCCAAAATATATAAAGAATTTATAAAACTAGATACCCCAAAACCCAAATAATCCAATTAAAAAGTAGACCGAAGATGTGAACAGACATTTCTCCAAAGAAGCCTTATAGACGGCCAACAGATACATGAAAAGATGCTCAACAGCACCCGTAATCAGGGGGATGGAAACAAAACCATAACGAGGTATCACCTCACACCTATGTGAATGGCTAAACTCAAAATCTCAAGAAACAGCAAGCATTAGTGAGGATGTGGAGAAAAAGGAACCCTTGTGTGCTGTTGGTGGGAATGCATACTGACCCAGTCACTGTGGACTCAAAAGGAGTTTCCTCAAAAAATTAAACTAGAACTACCCTATGATCTAGTAGTCATACTAGTGGATATTTACCCAAAGAATATGAAAACATTAATTCAAAAGGACATTGGTACCCCTATGTTTATGGCAGCATTATTTACAAAAACCAAACTACGGAAGCAGCCTAAGTGTCCACAAATAGATGCATGGATAAAGAAGAGGTGGTATATATGGGAATAGTATTCAGCCATAAAAGGAGTGAAATTTTATTATTTGCAACAACATGGATGGATTTAGCGAGTATTATGCTAAGTGAAATAAGCCAATCGGAGAAAGACAAATACAAAATAATTTCACTAGTATGTGGAATTTAAGAAAACAAAGGGGGGGGGGAAACAAAGACAAAACCAAAAAACAGACTCTTAATTATGGAGAACAAGCAGATAGATACCAGTGGGGAGGTGGACAGGAGAAGGGGTAAAATAGGTGAAGGAGATTGAGAGTAGTTATCTAGATGAGTGATAAAAGAAACTGTTGAATCACTGTATTGTACACCTGAAACTAATATAACACTGTATGTTAACTACACTGGAATTAAAAAAAAAAGCCCTAAGCAAAAGTGTTCATTCTATTCTATTAGCACTGTAGGGCAGACATTCTACCATATACTCTCTTCCAATTTTAGAGATTAACAAAACTGAGAGTAAGCTGGTTTAAGAAATTCACCCAAGGTCATGTGGTTATTAAATACACTATGGGGATTCATACCCAGATTTGTCTAAATGGGAAATTTAAATCCAAGTTTACCTAATTCCAAGGCTGGAGTTCTTTCCATGAGTTTCCTAAATAATGAGCTCACACGGCTTTCATGTGATTGATTATATTGGAATCAGCTAAGCAGAATGATTTCACCACAGAGTGCTTATAAAAAGAAAAGAAGTCAAAGAGACCAGACTTCATCAGGGGTATTTAGAGGAAAACAGATTAACGCCAGAGAAAAGTTCAAAGGGTTCAAAAGTTCAAAGACCCATAGGAAGGAGGATTTTCTTCAAAAGAAAGGATTGAGGACAAATGTTGCTGTCTGGCAGTGTTTCCGAAATTTACCTTACTTAAAGCTCACTTGTGATGCTTGTTAAAAAATACATATTGTTAGTCTTCTCCCTTAGAGAATCTGATTTAATAGACTTCATGGGGTCCGACCTCCAAATCTGTATTTTATTTTATTTTATTTTTTTAAGATTTTATTTATTTGACAGAGAAACACAGCCAGAGAAGGAACACAAGCAGGGGGAGTGAGAGAGGGAGAAGCAGGTTTCCTGCTGAGCAGGGAGCCCGATGTGGGACTCGATTCCGGGTCTCCGGGATCATGACCTGAGCCGAAGGCAGTTGCCTAACCAACTGAGCCACCCAGGCGCCCCCCCAAATCTGTATTTTAATGAGGACTCCTCCGCCAAAGTTGTTGTTTTAATCAGGCAAGCTTAGGAAACATTGTTTGAAAAGGATGGATCAATGTTCTGAACATCCAAAATTTAACACAGATATGTATCTTAAATGCTGGAAAGAATGTAACAATGAAAATCATTTGGAAGATTTTGTTTGAAGGTGTGTGTGAACAGCAGGCTGTGTGAAAAAAGAGAAATCAGGATAAATGGGGTTCA
The DNA here is from genome assembly GCA_004023965.1 of Spilogale gracilis. Lineage (NCBI taxonomy): Eukaryota > Metazoa > Chordata > Mammalia > Carnivora > Mephitidae > Spilogale > Spilogale gracilis. The sequence continues at coordinate 76,952 of PITA01005512.1, read as the reverse complement.
AGTAAAATAAAAGATGGCATACACGTTACTGAGAGCCTTTCTGGATACATGTAACTGATGACTAGCTCACGCTAGTTTAAGCAAAAGGGACGATGAGTGTGTGTGTGTGTGTGTGTGTGTGTGTGTGTGTGTGTGGCATGGAGGGATTTACTGGCTCACAAATACTCCCAAGACCCAAAGGCTTAAATCCTGTGTGGATTCCCATCTTGGACTGCCACTTCATTCTCAGGGAAGGCTGTGATTGGTCATAGTCATCTGCCTGCCCCAGTGGTGGGCTGTGGCGGGTGATTGACAGCCATATGCACCGCAGGGAGAGAAGCAGGATTCTTCAGGGCCTTATAACAAAAGGTCATGGGGAGGGAGATCTAGGGCTGGGGGATTAAAAAAACCAAAAACCCAAGCAGTGACAAGAGTACCTTCACACTGTCATTAGTTTCCCTTTATCTTGCACCATATTCAAGAATTTGGGTAAACTATGAGAGTGACTGTTGGAAGTATTGTAAATAAAATTAAACATTGTAATTGAAAATGTATATGAAACCCTGAGGTGGATCCAAGCTCAAATGAATTGTGCCGTTTGCTTTTCCATTGCAATTGAATGGAGAAAGGACATTTCTTACGGACCAACTAACAAGATTCTTCAGGGCTTGCTCACCTCCCAGAATATGAGTACATTTCATTTCATTTCCTTTTCCGTACATCTCTTCCCTAAAGTACCTGTTTGAAGTGATAACTTATCATTGGAAGTTGATTACTTTCCAAAATAAGAAGCATTAATTATGTTAGTTTTTTAGCGATATTTCCAACAAAAATTCTGAGACTTCACTTCTTAGACTTTGCCTTTGCCTCCTTCTCTAAAAAAGATTTCATTCTCAATACTTTCAATGATAAAGCAATATTATGCTATTTAAACATATTTTACTGAAAAGTTGCAAAGATTTAAAAATATTTTAGCAGTCTAAAAATACTGATTATGTTGGCAGCTTTTTAAAACAAAATGTCCTTCAAGATCAAGGACAAAAGAGACAGTTAAAAGAGAAACCATTCATTCAACAAATCTTAAATTAAAAAAACCTACTATGTGGCACACTATAATAAGTACTTTGAGAGTCTTGGTATTACCTGTTATAAGGGTAAGATGAAGGTTTCTGGAATATTAATTAGTCCTTTAAGTCTCTCAGAAATCTGATGCATAACAGCTTTTTTTGCCCAGTAAAATTTGGAGGCTCATGGAGTTGTTGCCATCCCCAGAAACATGGGTAAGTGTTGGGTCAGTGCTGACACGTGTGACATGGGTCACTGGCACTTCTTCCTTGCCTCCTATTCCTGTTCCCTCTGGTGAAGTCCCCACACACCCCATGTCCTGAGTGTTATCCCTCTGGGGTTGCAAAGGACCTCACTGGGGGCTCCCTGTCCAGCTCTGCCCTCTCAAGAGTATCTCTCTTCCATAATTTTTACCAGCTACAATGAGTTTGGGTTGGTGTTAAGATGATATTATGTTAAGCAACACACTAATACTTGAACCCTGCCAGCCTTTCAGGCTCCTGTTCTCTAGTTCCCAAGGAATATGCAAACATTGCAAAAGAAAAACAAAAACAAAACCAAAAAACAACAACAACAACAAAACAAGGAAATGCTTGGCTTACTGTGCTACAAGAGAATCTGGTGAGTGAGGCTGGAGTTGGTGGCTCAGGCTAGAGGACCAAGGAGCTTTCCCCTCCTTCAACCTAAATTAGAACCTTGAATCTTACTGCTAGGTAATAAAAGGCACATGGAACATATTCACCAGTTCTAAGAAGACAGAGAAACAGAGAGACGACAGACAGCAAGAGAGAGAGCAACTGTCTGGTCTCCCAGGAGGCTCTGGGCTGGCTGTCTTGTGGGAGGGCAATTCCTTAACTGTGTCTTTCTAAGAAGAGATACTGAGCTTCTCCTAAAAACGATGACTTGTTCTGTACTAGTTTTTCCTTTACCCTCTGCACAAATGGATATTAGTAGATTGGACCTCATTTCTGAAATGCTGGTCAGAGGCATTTAGGTGGCTCTCTTAAATAAGGCATTGGGGCATAGTGCAGAGAAGATGAAGCTGGAAGGCAGGCAATATATTCCAGTTGTCCTTCTGCTACTCAGTACCATTCAACTTTAGGCAATTCAAACTCTCTGAATCTCAGTTACCTGATCTGTAATCTAAGGATGTTACTACCTTAGGTATTTTCTGAAGGCAAAAGATAAATTCTTGATAAATCTGCATCACCAAAACCCTAAATCTCTTATTTAGGCTTTTGGAAACCCCAAAGTGTGAGAGTGTATTTTTCTTTCCTGTTTTTTTTTTTTAATTTTTAATTTTTTAATTTTTTTGACTTTATAAACAGTAGAAATAAAGGTGAAGACCTCACGTACTTCTAAGATTTCAGAACACAATACCCCAAGAGGCTTGCTTGCATTTAAGTCTCCAGGTCTCCTGGGAGAAGAGTTGCAGAGAGCTTGCCCTCCAGACAGCAGTATGGAGACATTCTAACAAGCAGGAGAGGACTGTGGCCCCAAAAAGCCATGCCTCCAGTGCCTTTGGCACATAAAGGCGAAGGGCTCAGTGTCTACCTCCAGGAACAGAATTTTTTTGAACAACGATGATGGCTTTCTCAGGACATAAAAGACAAACAAATGAAGGACAGTAGGGTAAATTCTTACTTACATCAAGTGACTGTTCATTGACATAAAATTCTTAGAACAGTCACTTGGCGTAAAATTCTAGAATATGTAAATCCATTTCTGAAGACCTTCTTGAAAACCCTGAGCATTTGTTAGGGTCACGGAGAGTTGAGAGTTCCTGCTCATAAAATTGTTTCATACTTGGAGAGAGGAAAGTTACAGAAGGAATAAAATTGTCTCTGAGAATGAACTCTTGCACAGAAAGATCCTGATCAGTTTTTCATAAACAAGGGATGGATAATAGAGCTGAGGAGCACAGCCATGTCCTTATGAATACACTACAGCCCATGCTCCCTGGGCCTCCCCTGTCTGCATATACATGGGTAGTCATGCTCTTGTCTCTCTGATCACATAGGGCTCTTACTTCTCAGGAAGTTGTTTCGGGTTGTTTCCGGACCTGTGTCTCATTTGTGCTAAGGAGCAATTTTATTGGCTAAAGATGATGCCAGATGTACCAGGTTCTTTCCTTCTCTGGTCCTTTTGGTCATTGTGACCATCCTGGGGGGCATGGCTGCCTGGGTGCTGTGGCTAGGATCAGGGCGTTTCCTCCAAGCGTGGTGAAATTCACCCAGTCTCCAAGCAGCAAAGTGAGAAATCTGAGTAGGCTTCTGTCCCTGGCTCTGGGTCACATTGTCAGTATTACTCATTAGCGGGATACCAAATGCAATATGGGGCCTCTGCCCTGTGATTTTCAGAATCTCTCATTCAGCTTGGCCTACAGTCTGTTGCCATAAAACTGCTCAACATGAGTCCCTGGTGCTGGACCTGGGAATCTAGTAGGTGACAGACTACAGATGGTACGCTCTTCTCCTTTCCCCTCCCCTCCACCTTCTCTGTATGTACAGTCTTATTTTTCCCCATGTAAATTAATTCTTGCAAAAAGGCTTGCTGGCCAGTCCCCCGCTCTTTTCTTATATATATGCCTCAACCAGTAAAATCCTTGAGTTTGGGACCTCGGCTGTGGTAACTTAATGTGTTTCATTGCTATATTTATTCATGTATATTTTAGAGTTGCCAGATAACATACAGGGTGTCCAGTTAAATTTGAATTTTGGGTACACAGTGAATAATGTTTAAAGCATAACTATGTCCCAAGTGTTGCATGGCACATACTCATACTAAAAAAAATAATGTTGTTTATCTGAAATTCAAATTGAACTAGGTAGTCCATATTTTTATTTGCTAAATCTGGCAACCCTAGCCTTTATTACTCTGTTTTCATGATTATAAAATATTTAAGAAGCTTTTTATGATCATTCTGGATGGGAGTCCTTAGGATCCTCTTTTTTTTTTTTTTTTTCCTGTAAGGTTTTCTTCAACCAAAAATTCTTCTACAGAGGCTTTCAGAAACCGTAGGTCAGAAGTTGGAGAGTTGGCTGTCATAATCATATCTTTCCCCAAACTTGAGAACTCTGCCTTGGAAAGTAGGGAGCAACCATCAGAAAGGCAGGGAGGGAGGAAGATTCAAGCATGCTCAGAACAGAGGTTCTGACGTCCCACAAGAAAGGAGGTAATTGGGCAGCGTTGGGATCTTGGATGTTTTCCAAAAGATTTGGGAATCAGAGACCCCTGGGATTATTACTCATGCCCTTAGTTATTGCTCAAAGCAGGTGGAGCCTGGGTAAGAAAGAGCTACCCAAAGTTAGACCTTAAGAGAGCAAATCACAGGAAACCCATGAGAAGAGTGTCCTAGCCCTCCTGATGTTAACAGTTATATCTCCTGAGTTTTAGTATTCTGTGTTGGAATATTCTGAACTAAGACTCTGTCAATTTATACAAAATGATAGAAAACACTTTTCCCTTCGAGAGATATAAAAATAGAAATAGTGCCTTGAAAACTTTAGCCTTAGAAATATAGTCTCTATTGATCTGAATTGCTAATGCAAAAATATTGTTTTTATTTTTAAATCTATACGTCTCTGACTTAAAATTTTCATAAATATTGTAGCAGAATATTAACTTTCATTATTTATGAATCTGTTGAACTTTGCAAGGCTTTGCTGACAGTTAAAAGATTACAATTTTAAGGATAGTTCCTTTTACATCACAAATAACCTAAAAGGTCACTTAGTATCCTACAATAACATCTAAAGACAGCAGATATGGAGAGTAAGTATTAGAAGGTAGAAGAGTTGACAATTACTTTTAAAAAGGTCCATTGATATTTTCAGAAAGTTGGAAATGAAAAATAGAAATTCCATCAGGGTTAATATGTATTGCAAAGTGGTTGTTTAGTACATACCTTTTCTGAAATTCTTATTATTCTGGTACTAGTTTCCCTTTTCAAGCATGTAGGTTTTTGAATTGTGATAATATATTAGGGTACAGGTGAGGCAGTTATAACAAAAAGACTCAAAATTAAAGTAGCTTCAACAAAACAGAAGCTCCTCTCTCTTTCTCACACATAGACAGATACACACACACCTAAAAATCTTGGAATGGCAGGCAGCCTTCCTTTTCTCAGCCTATGGCTTCCAACATGTGGGGCTATGACGGCTGCTTCTCCCAGCCATCGGAAAGAGGCAAAGGAGCCAAGAGATTCGAGCTCAGATGTGTGGAGAGTCAGCCCCAGATGTGGCACACATCTTATATTTGCGGACATTCCACTGAATGGAACTTAACCAGGTGGTTGCTGCTAGCCACACAGAACACTGGGAAGTATCTGGGACCATCTCAAAGTGCTATTTTCAGATTTATTTAATTAACAGGTGCTGACAAAATAAGCAATACGTTTGTTAAGCAGAAGCCAATTTTTTTTTATGTGTTTTACTCTTTAATAAAATAATTTTATCCTGATTAACTTTCATTTCAGATAATAAAATTAATTTATCTTATTATGTAACATCAATAGTGTCTGCTCATCAGGGTATTTTTGGAATAATTATTTTTTTTAAAGGTTTTATCTATTTATTTAACAGAGAGAGAAAGAGGAGAGCAAGCACAAGCAGGGGGAGAGCAGAGAAAGAGGGAGGAACAGTCTCCCCACTGAGCAAGGAGCCCAACATGGGGCTTGATCCCAAGACCCTGGGATCATGACCTGAGCCAAAGTAAACACTTAACTGACTGCACCATCCAGGTGCCACGTATATTTGTAATAACTATGAACTTCATGTAGGATGTGTCTAGTCAAGTATAGTTGTCACTGTGTACGGAATGTAAGTTACAGCCTAGGTTTTATCCTAGATGGGGGTATTATATGCTTATGTTTCTGTTGGATTTACAATTTAATGCAAAACTTCCTTTTTTTTTTCAGAAGACAGGTATACAGAAAGTGGTTTTCAAATATTATGCCAACTAAAGCATTTATTTTGACTTTCTGTTCCAAAAACATTTTGAAAGGCCTAATGGAAACAATTTCTCTAATGAACCACTATTTCTTTCTTTGCTATTTAATTGTCTAATTTGACTTATCTCATAAATATTTGGTCACTGAATGTCACAGCGGCCCCACTGCTGTGGGAGGGCACATATGAAGGGTTCTTAATACCTCTGGAAGCTTGCTGAGAAGGTGCTCTCCAGGCCAGTGAATTGGACCTGCCACTCAATTGGTTAGAGCCCAGGAGGTTCCAGGAGAATTAGGAACAAGGACTTCCACTTCTGTGCTGTTTCCCTCGCTTCTCTGAAGATAAGAATCAGCCTGGACACTTATTCAATATTTAACTTTCCAGCCTCCTCACCTGGAGATTCTGATTCCGTGGTTTTAGGTGAGGCATGGGAATTTGTGTGTTTAGCAAGTACCCCAGTAATTCTTATCGCCAGAGATATTTGGAAAAGGCTGCACAGGGGTAAACTTTATCCTATATGCTAAAGGACAAAGACAACATCCCCCATTGGGGTTAGCTGCTCCAAGTTACAGACAGAGTGGGCTGCAGATCACTGCTCAGGGGCTTCATAGCTTCTTCCTTTGTCTTGGAAGAGAGGAGATGACTGACACAATTGTCCAGTGTATGTACTTGGAAGGGCACACCTTTGTTCTTGGACCATAGGTTGAAAGATGGCATAGTCATGGTTTCTCTCTGGTCCCAGACTCACTAATGTCAGCTACTTTCACCTGAGAGGAACTAGTTTCCCGACCATGGATGCTGGCCTTGGGGCCCTTCCTTATATTCCAGTCCTGAAGCAGAATTCACAGTAGTTACCAATGATGAACACCTAAAAATCATGGATTACCCAACTACTAGGGATGGACTTTATTATTTTTTTTTATAATTCTTTAATCTTTAGATTCTTGGTACCCAGAATATTTTCCTTTTCTTTCTTTTTTCCAAAGAGAAGCAGAAAGAGTATGGTCTATGTACAAGGATCTGTGGCTTTTCAAAAGTTTGTATTACTCCACCTTGCTTTGACAAAAATCTACATTGGTACCTGTTTTTGTCAACCAAGAGAAATTCAAAGAGCACTGTCGCTTTTACAAAAAAATAAATAAAGAAAAAACCCTGCAAACAGCTTTCAGCCTTTGTTTTGCAGCATACTTCTAGCAGAGAAAGTGGCCCTGCCCCCTCCTTCCTGGAAGCTGCACTCAGTATCTCTGCCTTGACCTGTGTCTATAGGCATCTGTGCTTTATCCCCTTTTGTTTTGTGTATCTTTTAGCAAGAATGTGTCCTAAGGTATCAGAAAAGCCTAAGAGAGGTTATTTTTTGGGTCTGGGAACACTACAAAGATTTTCCAAGTGAATCCAGTGCTAATTGCTTCTTTGCTTTATGCCATTTCCTACAAAAAAGGCAGAGGGAACACTCAACTTTTGGAAAGCAGGGGAAACCTGTATTCAAACTCTGAGCTTTTCCCTGTTCAGTTCAAGCTGAAGCCAAAGCCAGTACATAACAGGATAAAAATAGACAGGGCCTTTGATAAGCAGACATGTGAAGACTATTTTTATTAAACATCTGAAGTGGAAAGCTCTTCTAAAATTCTGTATCCTTGATCACCAAAATGAGGCACTATATAGATTCTGATTCTACACAGGGGTGATTACAGAGGATTTCCACCCTTCTTCAAGTTCTAGTGCAACTATGTTTCACTAAGTTTGGGTACAGTTCCACAGACTGGGATAGCTGTAGATTTTCTAGTGAATTCTAAGTGGAATTATGTAACTGTACCATGAATAAAGAGCTTTGCATCAAGAGTGAGGAATTTTTAAAAATGAGCATGCGTTAGCAATGGTCTCTAGTTGCCTTGAATAATTGAGGCAAGAGAATTCTTTTTCAATATGGGGTAATCAATGACTCTAAAAGTATACTCTATTCTTGGAGTACATGCTTGAAGCAGCCCAGTTGAGGCAGTGTCTGTCCAGTGTGAGGTAAGTACAAAGGTGACATGATATAAAGGCTCACGAAATGTCAGGAGGTAACAAAGGAGTCATTGCAAAACCCTTTAGAGTCCTAATCAGGCACCCATCTATACTAAAATACTAGAAACAGCAAGGATGTTTTTACAAACTATAAAATGAGTAACTGTAAGTTTCATGGATGCGGGGGTTGTGCCTATCTTGCTAATTCTATCCCTAGTTCCTGATACATAACTGATGCTTAATAAATATATCTTGTACAAATCAAGAAATAAGTGAATATCCATTCTTGTTATAGTAGAAGGCTTTTAAAAGATTTTATTTATTTGAGATAGAGCAAGAGCAAGTGAGTGAGAGAGAGAGAGAGAGAGAGAGCAAGAGTGAGAGAGCACAAGCAGGGGGAGCTGCAGAGGAAGAGGGAGAAGAAGTGGGCTTCCCGCTGAGCAGGGAGCCGGATGTGGGGCTTGATCCCAGGACCCTGGGATCATGACCTGAGCTAAAGGCAAATGCCTAACTGACTGAGCCCACCCAGGTGCCCCCGAGAAGGTTATTTGCAGAGACTGTCTTAAAGAAGTGTTGGAAAGGTCTTGTTTGGATCCCTTTAGAGTCCATTGTGACCCACTTTCTGGAGCACTAACAGTAGCATCTTTCATAGTCATGATGATGGTATCTTCTCTGGAGAGACAGTGGCAGAAGTCTTTCCTCTGTCTTACTTTCCCCTCTGCCATTCCTAAAATATGACTTCCTTCTCATTTATTCCTATTGTAAATTGAAGGGAAAGGAAGAATATAATCGTAGGCTCTCAGAGGTTCAAAAGAATCCTAATGGTTTTCTAGTGGCTCTACCGAATCTTTAATGCCAGAGAAACTTGTCCATTCCCCCCAGTCGCCTGCTGATATTTAACTGTTGCAGGGACTGGAAGCAGCTTCTCATCTCTTGAGGTGAATCACTCTCCTCTTGTATGGCTCAGATGGCTCAGTAGATTTTCTCCAAAGTGAACTGGAAATTGTTTCTAAATTCTACCCAGCAGGACCATTGAGAACACGTCTTTCTCTCTTCCATTCGGCCACCCTTTACATATTTGCTGACAACATTCATAAACTCCCATGAGCCATTTAATAGCAATAATGAAGCCTGCCGTTGCAGTGAGCCAGGCCCATGGCAAGCACTTTTCCGGCATCCTCTCATTTAACCCTTGCAATATACCTGAGTGTCCAGTATCACTATGATCTTCCCATCACAGGTAAAACTCTGAGGCTTAGAGAGATTAAGCAACTGGCTGGTAGTCACAACATTAGGAAGCTGCAGGACTGAGACCAGTACGTCTATACCAGGGTTCAAGTTCAGGTTGACCTTACAATGAATTTCCTATTGTTTAAGAAATTCAATTGCTCTCTGCTCTTGGTGGCTGAAATTGCCCAACAAATATACTCACTACTCTGCTTTTTTGTAGCTTCCAGCTTCCTTTTCGCATTTGGAAAAAAGGCCATTTTTTTGGTTTCCTGTCTCCAGTCTCACAGCACTTTCTCTTTTCCCGTAGATTCTTAAAGGTCACTGAACATGGTTTGAACTACTTCTGACAGGAACGCACCATGTCCACAAAGCAGAACAAGTAAATTCCCACTCTGCCAGGCAGTGTTTCAGACCTCGCACACAACCACTGTTTTACCGACCCCCTCGTTCACTAAATACAAAACAATTATGTTACCCTAAGGGGAAGGGAGGCTAGATGGCAAGATGAAGGAAGAAATACATTTCCTTTTAGTTTTATCCTCTCAAATGAGTACACTGCTTGTTGGCTTAGAAAACTAAGACAGACTTAGGAGGTAGTCTATTTTCTGAGCAAATTTTGGCCTTTGTATGGCCATTGCTTGAGTATTTTACTCTTCTGGGTTGACTCAATATAGACAGATCATCCCAGTCTTGCATTAGAGAAGGCATAATACCTCTCCTGACTACTTGTTCTACCAGTGAAGACAGATGATCCAAGAGTGTGGGAAAGAATAACCCTAGAGATAGGGAGAGAGGAAACATATTTAGCCAAAAAAGCAAAAAAAAAAAAAAAAATCAAGCATATACATACCTAATACAATTATATCTTTTAAAAAGTGTGTGATTCTCGGTACCTGGGTGACTCAGTCTCAGTCAGTTAGGCATCTGCTCTGGGCTCAGTTCATGCTTTCGAAGTCCTGGGATAGAGTGCTGCACCTGGCTCCCAGCTTTGTGGGGAGTCTGCTTAACCCCCCCCCCCCATGCTCATTCTCAATCTCTCTCTCAAACAAATAAATAAAATCCTTTAAAAAAAGGTGTGTGATTCCAAACATCTGTAATTGCCCTTTCTCCAGGTTCTTCTAGCCTCATCAGAAAGGTGGCCATCAGGCTATTTGAAGAGTAATTAACATTTCCCTGGTTCTTATCCATCCAGATCCACTCCGGGTATTACCTCATGCAAACTCAGATTCAGGTCTCCCCTGCTTTCATGGGAGGTCTGATCCATTTCCTCCTTTTCTACCTTGGTTGCGCTCAGTGCTGGCTGGTGCTGAGGTCCTGGGCGCCCACCAAGCTGAAGGAGGTGCCCTGGCTGTTGTCACCGGTGGCCGTGGCCTGACAGCCAGGGAACTCATACTGCTCTCCGTTACCATAGTGCCTCTGTCACCCCCTTCCTGTGCCTCATTCGGGTCCAGTGCACGTGTCCTAGAACAAAACAAAACATAACACAGTTTAGACTTGAGTGTGGACAACCCCCCACCCATTAGAGAGCTTTATTAAAAGGGCCAAATAAAAAACAAAAAACGGTCTGCTGAGGTTTAGCTGACTCTCATTACTGCAGTGGAGACGGCTGATTTGTATATTGGTTACGATTCTCCCGTTGTTGTTGTTGTCATTTCATCATTTATGTGCTTAGTATCAATATCACTTTCACCAGTGAGTTAGCATGTGTAGCTCCTTCCTGGGCTACGAGGTTTGGGGTTTCTCCCCTGGTCCAGCCAGGGGAAAAAGGTGGGGTTTGAGCAGGATGATGAGCGTTGGGGCCAAAAACACACCCAACCCGGGAGGTCTGTCGAAGCAGGATCTCGGTTTATTAAGGCGGTGCCACAGAATATATTGGGCGAGCGGGGAGGCGGGAAAAGGGACGGGGAGAGGATAAGGCCCAATCACTGTAAAGGTCACCAGTCCATGCAGTGCACATGAGGATGGAAGTCTCATAGAAATATGCAGCGGCAACGAGCGGATCATGTCTGCGGAAGTCAGATAGACCAATCCCGGGCTGCCACTTCGGCGGGTACCGCGGATAGGGAAGTGATTGCCAGGAGGAAGGTTTTGTCACGATAGGGTGTGTCCCCTATAAGCATGTGCAGGAGAGGAAGTTGGAAATCGAATCAATTTTATGAGCAAATTTTGTGACATGTTTGGCAAAGGAGCATCCTGAAAAGGCAGATCTGGTGGCAAAGATTTTAAGATTTTTTTTCATCGGCTTTGCTTATCTATGTATGCCCTTCCAATCATGTACTACCCCAGAAAATTGGAAATGTGCCATGTCTGCATAACCATGTCAGTCCACATCATGCTGACACAGTGTGAAATGACAGGTTTTGGTGATGACACTAGCTTGGTCTAAAACAGTGTGATAAAATCAAAGAACTAAGAACACTTAAAAAACACAAAGATTAAAGGTACTGAACAAAACAGAATGCAAAGTCACTTTGGGAATATAACAGAAAGAAATCCCCATGTTTAATATTCAGTGTACAGACCCATAAAAAGTCAATTAAAGGTTTAAAATTTCAATGCTTACCCGTATGTCACTGCATGTTTCCTTTGGCCCTGGTGCAGAAATGAATATTTCTAATAATAATCCTTCACTTAGGAGGTCCCTTAGGCCTACCAGGCTCACGAGTGAGAGTCTGTCAGTCTAGTGAAAAGAAGTTTAGATATATTATCATACTTCTCCAGATCTGAGGGATGCAACATAAAAATGTATAAGAGCCAGTACCATTGATACAATTAGTTTCAGCTTCAAGCCATTATGGACCTTCTTCTAACCATGGTTTGTTTGCAGCCTCCTGAGATTGTCACCTGTATTTTTATTCATTAGCTTTTTCACCCCTCCCAAAAGGGGCGGGGGGGGAGGGGAGAGGTGGAGGGAAGAAGTTAAATGCTCAGGAACTGATCTGATAAAAATGGAAAGAAGGTAAAAGGGTTCTAAAATCAGAAAGTCTCTGCAGGAAACAGCGCTTCGTTGGGAAGGTGCATGCAAAATGATTTCAACTCTGATTTTTGATCCTGTCTACGAAAATAAAAGAATTTGATTCTATTATCTCTGTCCTTCCTCTGGAGGAGGGCAGGTAGAGAGGTGCTGAATTCTTAACACAGTTGATTGAGTCCAGGCAAAGAAAGCAGAGCAGGAAGGCTCTGGTCCCTTCCTGGGGATATGGCAGGGCCAGCTGGGACACACTCGAAAACTCACTTTTTTAAATCCCCTTCTTTGTCTCTCCTGGCCGTGTGCCAGAGCAGAAAAGGGGGCAGGAGTGGCTGTGATAATACCTGGTTTCTCAAAATTCAAATAACTGATCATGATTTCTAAGACCCACAAATCCCCATATTGATAGTTGTTTACCTCTCCGGCATTCTAGGAAAATGGAGAGGGACAGCTGTGCCACTTGCAGTCATTCCATGATCTTGGGATGCAAAAGAGACTGGGACAGGCTTCTGAGCATCACTTATGGGGTCATTACTCAGTAACTGGGTTGCAGTAATTACTGTAAAGAGAGGAAGAGGAGAGTGGGGCTTGGAAGGAGACCAGTGTATGGTTGTGAGGGATGGAGGGAACCAGGTGAGGTCAGCTCAGGGGATTATCAAATGACAGATTGGAAAGACAGAAGGGAGGCATCTCTATGAACTTTTTTTGCGGATGAAATAACTGAGATTCATGGAGGCTATGATTTTTTCCAAGGTTTCAGAAAAATGCAATTGAATACTAATGGATAGATTTAGAATGTTGTGCTAGCAGGTGCGAGACTATCTATAGTCTGAGTTCCAAAAGGACGGGGTGCTGGCTAGTGAGCAGGATGTTGGGTGTGTCAGCGTTCCTCCTGGCCAAGCCTTTTCTAAGAGCCTTGATAGACTTTTATCGTTGCCTCTAATCAGGATACTATCCTGAGGCTAGATCTTATCCAAACAATAAGCTCTCTGCTACTCAGAGGTTTAATTTCAAAACAGAATAGAGGGAAGCTTTCCAAGTTTCAGTTCCAATTTGCATTAGTGCACTCCCATAAGATGCCTGTGGCGGGCAGATTGTGGAGACCAGAAAATGGCATCTCCCCAGCCATAAAATAACTGCCTTTTCGTATTCTCTTCCCCCCTGCTCCCCAGGCGAGATTGAGAGTGAAGTGGTGGTTAAGGCAGTAAGCATCTTTTTTTTTTTTCCCCAAAATGTCCATTTTTCTCTCAGTCCCATGATTCTTTGGATAATTGGAAGAGTTCCTAGAGCAAAACTAAAGCTCTGGTAGTAAGTCAATCATCCCTGAATTGTATTAGACCATTACAGTCCTGTTTGTCATGCTGAGATTACAAACCTCCCAGGCAAGGACTTGGTCTTCTTTTCTGTTTTATATAATATCAAATCCAAGACTGGCCCTTAAGAAATTCCAAATACAAACACAATGAGTAGGATTTAATATAAATGTCATCTCAACTACTCTATAAAAAAAGGGAAAGTGCTAGTTAAATCTGTAAACGAATTTGAGATTGAAACAGCATAATAAGGCATCTTTTATTTTAAATTTGTGCAACATTCCGGCAGGATACTGCTTAGTTCAGTATAAAATGTGATGGTAGTTTCTAGAATTTGATCAATACCTATCATTTGATACCTGAGTCTAATTAGTTTTAAGGGCCTATAGCTTCCTACATGGTACACCTGATATCTACTCCTTCCTATTTAAAAATAACCAACCATAATCACCCTGTTCTTGAATTCTAGTATCTGGTGGGTGCAGAAATTCACCAACACTTAAAATTTCACAATAATTAAAATGTGCTAATATGCCAGAATATACAACTTTTTATACCATTGATCCATTTATTCATTTCTGTAGGGAACTTTTTCTGTCTACATCGTATTATAACATAAAGTCTTTCCAAGGACATTCCCTCCTGCTTGCTTTTCTGGTTGTGTCTAAAGCTCTGAAGAGTTTCTTATGGCTTTATGGTCATTGGTTGGCCTCCCAAGCAATCTAGATAGCAGTACTTTTCCCAGTCACCCTTTATTCCTCACCTTTGATTGCCTCAGTGTTAGTTTTCCTGAAACACAGTTAACCAGTCCCCCTCCTACTCCCGATTCCTTGTGGTTACTTTTTCTATTGCCTTTGCTTGACTTTTTTTTTTTTTTTTTTGTAAACTCTACCCCAATGTGGGGCTCAAACTCACAATGCTGAGGCCAAGAGTCACACGCTCTACCACCTGGGCCAGCCAGGTGAACCCTTGTTTGATCCTTTTTCATCCTAGGCCAAACTGGACCCCTTTATGAACTCTTTCGTAAAATGGCCATGCTTGGGAGCGAATCTTTCTTAGCCACAGCAATTTCCCACCCATAATGCTAAATTCCCTCTGGTCTTGGCCAGATGTGAGTCTTTACCCATTTTTCCATGAACTTGAGACTCCACTCACCTTTGAAGACCTTGAGTAGTTAATTCCATGCGTGCTGTAGATCAGGCAAAGCCACATACGTAAAGGAGCATACTCGAATAGTTCTGAGCTCAGCACTTGGCATGTAGCAAGTGCTAAAGGCATAAATAAGTAAATTCTGTCTAGCTACTAGGTAAACTAGGTAAACATAATATAATTAAAAATGTAATGATAGGGGGTGCCTGGGTGGCTCAGTTGGTTAAGCGACTGCCTTTGGCTCAGGTCATGATCCTGGAGACCCGGAATCGAGTCCCACATGGGGCTCCCTGCTCGACGGGAGGCCTGCTTCTCCCTCTCTCACTCCCCCTGCTTGTGTTCTGTCTCTGGCTGTGTTTCTCTCTAGCAAATAAATAAAATCTTTAAAAAAATGTAATGATAGGAATTTATAATTAATAACTTATTTTTAAAAAACAGTAACACACTCAAAACTCATAACTTCCTAACTTTCTTTTCCTTTCTTTCCTTTCCTTTTCTTTTTCTTTCTCTCTCTCTCTCTTTCTTTTCTCTTTCTAAAGATTTTTTTAAAATTAGAGAACAAGTGGAGGGGGGAGGGCAGAGGGAGAGGGAGAAGCAGGCTCCCTGCTGAGCAAAAAGCCCCCTGGGGGCTCAGTATCAGGGCCCTGGGATCATGACCTGGGCGCAAGGCAGCCATTTAATTAACTGATCCACCCAGGTGCGCCTGCCATAGTTGATTTCTGATTTAGCATTTATATCACTGAAACCATATAATATGTATATGTGCGGTTTTCTTTCTTTTTAATATTATTGCTGTGTGCTTCAGACACATGGCCATTTTTGTTAAAAAATCAATGCTTGAATCTTCTTCTCCATTTTTAAAAATTTTACTTATTTATTTGACAAAAACACAGCTAAAGAGGGAACACAAGCAGAGGGAGTGAGAGAAGGAGAGCAGGCTTCCCACCCAGGAGGGAGTCCAATGCCAGGATCAATCCCAGGGCTCCCGCCGGGATCATGAACTGAGCCAAAGGCAGACACTTAACGACTGAGCCACCCAGGTGCCCCAATGCTTAAAATCTTTTTTTCTATTTTCTTTTTTTGTTTTTTTCCCCATAAACCAGCCACCCATCCCTTACCCCCCCAATCCCCCAGCAACCTTCAGTTTGTTACCTGAGATTAAGAGTCACTTATGGTTTGTCTCCCTCCCCAATCCCATCTTGTTTCATTTTTTCCCTCCCTACTCCCCATGACCTGCTGCTCTGCCTATCAAATTCCTCATATCAGAAAGATCATATGGTAATTGTCTTTCTCAGATTGACTTATTTCGCTCAGCATAATACCCTCTAGTACCATCTACATCATTGCAAATAGGAGGATTTCATTCTTTTTTTTATGTCTGCATAGTGTTCAGACATAGTATTCAGACATAGTATTCCATCATATATATATATATATATATATATGTATACCATATCTTCTTTATCCATTCATCTCTTGATGAACATTTAGGTTCTTCCCATAGTTTGGCTATTGTGGACATTGCTGCTATAAACATTTGGGTGAATGTGTCCTTTCAGATCACTACATTTGTATCTTTAGGGTAAATACCCAGTAGTGCGATTTCTGGGTCATAGGGTAGCTCTATTTTCAACTTTTTGAGTACTCTCCATTCTGTTTTCCAGAGTGGCTGTACCAATTGCATTCCCACCAATAGTGTATGAGGGTTCCCTTTTCCCCAAATCCTCACCAACATCTGTCATTTCCTGACTTGTTAATTTTAGACATTCTGACTGGTGTGAAGTGGTATCTCACTGTGGTTTAGATTTGTATTTCCCTGATGCTAATGAATATTGAGCACTTTTTTATGTGTCTGTTGGCCAATTGCGTGTCTTCTGCCCATTTCTTGATTGGATTAGTTGTTCTTTGGGTGTTGAGTTTGGTAAGTTCTTTATAGACTTTGGATACCAGCCCTTTACCTGATATGTCATTTGCAAATGTCTTCTCCCATTCTGTCAGTTGTCTTTTGGTTTGGTTGACTGTTTCCTTGCTGTGCAAAAGCTTTTGACCTTGATGAAGTCCCAGTAGTTCATTTTTTCCTTTGCTTCTCTTGCCTTTGCTGATATTTCTAGGAAGAAGTTGTTGTGGCTGAGGTCAAAGAGGTTGCTGCTTGTGTTCTCCTCAAGGATTGTGATGGATTCGTGTCTCACATTGAGGTCTTTCATCCCTTTTGAGTCTATTTTTGTGTGTGGTATAAGGAAATGGTCCAGTTTCATTCTTCTGCATGTGGCTGTCCAATTTTCCCAACACCATTTGTTGAAGAGACTGTCTTTTTTCCATTGGACATTCTTTCCGGCTTTGTTGAAGATGAGCTGACCATAGAGTTGAGGGTCCATTTCTGGGCTCTTTATTCTGTTTCATGGATCTATGTGTCTGTTTTTGTGCCAGTACCATACTGTCTTGATGATTACAGCTTTGTAATAGAGCTTGAAGTCTGGATTGTGATGCCACCAACTTTGGTTTTCTTTTTCAATGTTCCTTAAGGCTATCTGGAGTCTTTTCTGGTTCCATATACATTTTAGGATTATTTCTTCCATTTCTTTGAAAAAAAATGATGGTATTTTGATAGGGATTGCATTAAATGTGTAGATTGTTTTAGGTAGCATAGACATTTTCATAATATTTTTTCTTCCAATCCATGAGCATGGAATGTTTTTCCATTTCTTTGTGTCTTCCTCAATTGCTTTCTTCTTCTGGCATCCCAATTATTCTAATATTGTTTCGTCTTATGGTATCACATGTCTCGAATTCTCCCCTCGTGGTCCAGTTGTTGTTTGTCTCTCTTTTTCTCAGCTTCTTTATTTTCCATCATTTGGTCTTCTAGGTTACTAATTCTCTCTTCTGCCTCATTTATCCTAGCATTAAGAGCCTCCATTCTTAAAAAAATTACATTTATTTATTTGACAGAGAGAAGAATAGATAGAGAGGGAACACAAGCAGGGACGTGAAAGGAGAAGCAGGCTTCCCACCGAGTGGGGAGCCTGGTGCAGGGCTAAATCCCAGGTTCAGGATCATGATAGGAGCAGAAGACAGACGCTTAATGACTGAGCCACCAAGGTGCCCCAAAGGCCTCCATTTTTTATTGCACCCCATTAATAGCTTTTTTGATTTAAACTTGGTTAAATTTTAGTTTTTTTATTTCTTCAGAAAGGGATTTTCTAGTATCTTCCATGCTTTTTTCAAGCTCAGCTAGCACCTTGATAATCGTCATTCTGTATTCTACTTCTGACATATTAATAATGTCCCTATTGATTAGGTGCTTAGCTATTGCTAGCTTCTGCTTGTTGTTTTCTTTGAGTTGAATTTTTCCACCTTGTCATTTTATCCAGGTAAGAATAGATGAGTGCAAGAACAAAATAATAAAAGGCTAGCAATGACCCCAGAAAAATATACACTAACCAAATCGGAATTGACCCAAAACTGGGGGGTAAGAAAGGAATAAAAGAAAGAAAAATCTCTATCTCTCTATATCTATCTGTCCCTCTTTGTATATATGATTAGACTGGTGAATAGAGCAGAGCCACACACTTGATTTTGAGTGTATTTTGGTCTGTTAGAAGAAACTGTCTCCCAAAATTTTAAAGAAAGGAAAATCTTATATATGTACAAAAATAAGGGTATACACGATGAAGGGATGGAATATGACGGTAAAGATGAAAATTAAAAAAAAAGATTCTAAAAAAGGAATTGATAAGATACTGGTTAAAAAAGAAAAAAAGAAGAAGAAGAAGAAGAAAGAATGTGGTGAGGCTGGGGAGTTGGACAAAGCCATGTGCTAGATTTAGGGTATATTTTTATCTAGTAGCTGAAACGGTATCCCAAAATTTTAAAGAACAAAAAGCCTATTTTATATTTACAAAAAAATAAGCTTAAATACAATGAAGGGATAGAATATGATTAAAACAATGAAAATTAAAAAAGATTTAAAAAAATGTATTGAGAAGATAAAGAGTTGAAAAATGTTAAAATAAGGAGAAAAAATTTAAAAAAAGAATAAGAAAAACATGAAATCAAAAACAAAATTAACTTTGAATGACTAAAGAATCATGGGGAAAAAGTCATGAATTCTGCATGGTGTATTCCCTCTAGCTGTGAAGTTCTGTAGTTCTCAGTGATCAGTGAACTTGGTCTTGGCTGGGTAGTCTTGATGATCTTCTCCGGGAGGGGCCTATTGTATTGATTCTCTGATGTCTTTGCCTTGAGGTGGAACCGCCCCACCCTTGCCAGGGGCCAGGCTAAGCAATCTGCTCAGGTTCGCTGTTGGGAACTTTTGTTCTGTGAATGCTCTCCTTACAGCTTTGGAGGAGGGGAATGAGGATGGCAACCTCCCAGTCTCTGGCTCAGAAGAGCTGGGAGTTCAGGACCCCACTCCTCAGTGCACCCTCAGAGAAAAGCCATGAATCAGGCCTGTCTCTCTGGTCTCTGGCTGGGCTCCTTGCTCACGGGGCCTATGACTGAGTGTTTCTATCTCTGGCCCTAGGCCCCATTTGGAGTCTCCAAACCCAGCAAATTCCTGCAGTACGCTCCTGCACTGCTCCTCCTGGTGGAGGAAAGAGGGGGTCTCCCTGGATCTGCCACTTGTGGGGTCCCTGCTAGAAGAGCAGTGGCTAACTGCACCTCAGATCCCAGTTTAAGGTAATTCTGAGGTGAGAGCCCACTTCTCAGTTCATCTCTACAGCCAGGTTCCCCACTCCGATATCTGGGAGCTCTGCTGGGCCTTCTGTGATCCTGGGGGTCCTGAGACCACACTGTCCCAGTGAGGGTTCCACCCCCCACTTAGCCTCTAGGGTGACATCCCTCAGTGGAACAGACTTCTAAAGTTTCCAATTTTGTGCCCCGCTGCTCTACTTCTGGCCAGGAGCCCGTCCCCCGACCATGATCTGTCTTTCCAATGTTTCCATGTGTCCTACCCTCCTGAAAGTGGTCACTTTTTTGTTCCTAGAATTGCTGTTCTTCTTCTCTTTGATCTCCTGTTGAGTCTGTAGGTGTTCCGACTGGTTTGATAACTATCTTGCTGAACTCCTGGGACTTGATGATATCTAGGTCTCCTACTACTCCGCCATCTTGCTCGTCACCCCCAATGCTTGAACTCTTATTCAAGGCAGTTGTTCAGTTTTAACCAATTTATCCCACTAAACAAAGGTGAAATTCAACCGAGGAGGTAGAAAGTGAGACCTGCTTGCGTTCCAGGTGTTTCCAGGCCCTAACTGCCCTCAGACTCTTCCCATTTTCTTCTCCTGAAGCCAGGTCACCAGAACTAAAGCATTCACCATTTTGTGCAATGGCCTCATTATCAACATGTTTGCAATCCTCTCCTCTCTCCTGTGGTCTCAGAACCAAAGTTCTATGGGGGTATAGACTACACAGCAAAATTCTAAGAAAAACAAAAGGCTGGTTGCTGTTGGCTATAGTCTGGGGAACCCAGGTCGGCAGTGGGCATCTACTCAAGGGGTACCAGTACCATGGACTGGGTGCTCCCTCCCACCCTGTTTTGGGGTCCAGGCCTGCTCTGGTTGGGGTGTATGTAGAGATGGGAGTGGTATGTCAGAACCGTGGTGGGTGACTGGCAAGTTGGTCAGTATTGAGTCGCTTTACTGTGGTGTCAATTCCAAACTCCTTGGGGCTGGGCAGAGGGCACAAGAAGGCAAAACTAACCTTCAGAAGTCCTCAAAAAGAATCTGTGTGCAGAAAGAGGAAATGTGGGGAGCTGATGTGAATGGACACTTAGTAACTAAAAAAGTTCTCCTTTATTATTAGAGCAGAGTTCTGGAGTCTCTCTAGTATTCTAGGAATAACCCTTTAGCTTCTGCATTGAGGAAAGCTTTCAGTGTTCCCAAGGCAGTTAGTGGGGCGGCTTCAGGAATGCTGGCTTCTTGCATCTCCCTCAGAGGAATTGTGGCAGTGGCCTTCACCGATGATCAAGGAAGTAGCTGGGTATTTTTTTCCCCAAAGATTTTATTTATTTATTTGGCAGAGAGAGAGCTCACAAGTAGGTAGAGAGGCAGGCAGAGAGAGAGGAAGAAGCAGGCTCCCCGCCAAGCAAAGAGCCCGACGCGGGCCTTGATCCCAGGACCCTGAGATCATGACCTGAACGGAAGGCAGAGGCTCAACCCACTGAGCCACCCAGGGGCCCGGAAGTAACTGGGTATATTTTAACATTGCCACCACTGTACTGGTGGGCCGTGGCCAAATACCAGCCATGGATGTGTGTGTGTGTGTGTGTGTGTGTGTGTGTGTGTGTGTGTTGGGGAACACAGTCCTTGTTTTCTAAAGACACTTAATTCTTCCTGCTGGCCTTCAAAAACACACAAATCTCTTATTGTGGAGGGAAAAAATTAAAAAAAAAATCACTTGACTGTTACCATCTCTAGCTACCATTTTATTTCTCTACCATTGTTCACAGCAAAACTTCTCAGATAAAAGATCTATACCAATGGTCTTAAGTTCTTGCTTCTTCATGTCCTTTATACTGTTTTTTTTTTTTTCCCAGAGTCAGGAAGACACTGAAACTAAGAATTTTTTTTCTCAGAGTCAGGAAGACACTGAAACTAAGAAAGAACTCAGGAAAGGAGTTACTAGACGAAAGGGGGAGTTCCTGGTAATTATAGGAATGACTGCTGAAGTAGAGAAAAATTAAGTCAAATGGAGGACCCATCCATGAGCTCCAACCAACATCCAATAAAAGTTGCAAAAGTAGAGAATTGAGAAAAGAGATAAAAACAGATGAACAAATGAACAAAATAATTTTTTCTTATGATAGTCTGAATATGTGAATGATCACATTGAAAGGACTTATGAAATGCCATAATAATAATTTCTGAATAATAGTGTCTAACATCTTATACCAAGTATACCCTGATAAAATTTCAGAAGATGATGAATTAAAGGAAGACTAAAAATTATTCATGAGAAAACTACTTACCTACTAAAGAAAAGGAATTACATTGGTTTCAGGCTTTGCCTCATTTTCATTAGATATAAAATAATGATTCAAGTGATTCTTCTGAACAGAAATATTTTATTCTAGAATTTTATATTTAGTCAAAAAGACATTTTCAGAAAAGCAGGGAACCAAAATCTTTTCCCTTTCATTTACTTTTTTTTGAGAAATTTATTTAAGGATGTGTCAAGAAAAATGAAAGCAAATCCAAGAGAAAGGAAGACAGGTAAACCAAGAAACATTCAAGCTAATCTAGTAACATGATAAAATCCTAGAATAACTCAAATTACAACATGAAGATTCCAGAAAGAATGTCTTCAAGAAGAAAGTGAATGATATTACAGCATTTCGTCATAAAGAAATTATGCTACCTTATTGATATGATTATGATTTCTCTTACCAATAGAGAAAGAAGGACAGTTCACTCTGGAAAAAGGAATTGTTTACAAAAAATTATAATCCAGAGACACCTGGGTGCATAGTTGGTTAAGTGTCTGCCTTTGCCTCAGGTCACGATCTCAGGGTCCTGGGATTGAGTTCCACATAAGGTTCTTTGCTCAGCAGGGAGCCTGCTTCTTCCTCTGCCTGCCATTCCCCAGCTTGTGCTCTCCCTTCCTCTGACAAAAATAAATAAGTAAGTAAAAATAAAAGATAATAATTATAATCCATATGTTGAGCAAACTAAAATGTGATGTATTTTTGAGGGGCACCTGGGTGGCTCAGTTGGTTAAGTGTCTGCCTTTTGCTTTTGTCATGATCTCAGTATCCAGCGATGAAACCCTGAGTCAGGTTCTCTGCTCAGCAGGGAGTCTGCTTTTCCTCCTCCCTCTGTAATATCTCTCGCTCTCTCTCAAATCAGCAAAAATAAAATCTTAAAAAAAAAGAAACAAAACGTGATGTGTTTTTGAAAAGTAAATGAGTTTAATGAAATTTCATTTATTTGATCTTGATGTCTGCAACATTTTTCTTCCACCCAGGGTTGGGTGATATGAGGGGTTTGTTGAGACGTTTACCCAAGATAAACACTAGCAGGAACAGTTAACTACTCAAACATTGGTCCCTCCTTCATTATCCCCGCTCCAACTGCTAGCACCTCTAACTAATTTTTGGTAAAGCTTGTGTTTTAAAGAAACATATAAGACTTCCCAGGTATATAAATGAGTTTTCAATCATCTAAAATAATTGTTAAATTTGCCTTTGGGAAGAAATAAAAAGGAGCTTGGCTAGGTATGTAATCAAATGATTACACTGAAGTGTCCACAAAATTCTAAAGTGTATAAAATATTCAGAGAAAAAAATTTTTTTGGGTGGAGGTTTTCATGGCTCTGAATACCTTAAAGGAATAATGTAATAACTGGAAATGCAATATTAGGGCACAAGTACCTGTTCTCTCTAAAGGAAAAGCAGTATATCATAACAGACCAAAGTGATACATTTATGATTGCTTTACTCTTTTTTTTTTTCTCTACAGCAAAGCATATATTCCCACTGCTCTGTTGCTGTAGACATTTCAAGGAGATTGGTGTGTTTCAATAGGTTCCCTGTCCTTCCTTCAAAAGAAGTAGAGTGTATGAAAAATCCTAGGCAGATCATTAAAATTGTAATAATACCCCAATGTGGAAGATGAAAGAGGAAAACTCTGCCTCATGCTGGATTTATTTTTAGTACTCAGTGATGTGTTCTTTGTATGATACTTGAATCAGGTCATCCCAGAAGGAAAGGATCACATTAACATTGGTGTTTGCGGTGAGATATGATATTATTCAGTGGGACCTTAGCCTTTGAAACACAGATGAAAATAAATGGAGAAGATCCGGCATCAAATCCCATTTATCGAAACCAGCTATTTTGGCCAGTGATGTGCCTGACAATTCAATGTAAACTCATCTCTTTTTAAACAATTTATTGCCCAATTTTAGATAGCAATCTATTGCTTGATGCATGCCAGACCACATGCAAAGTATCCATCAGACTTGCTGGAGAGTCTTAGAGTCATAATTTATTTGCTTCCACATAATAGAGCCCTAATCTCCCCTCAGATTTTTCTAAAAATGCAAAGTCAATGGGGATAGATATCCTATCTGCTAATAAGAGGTAGCTCAGTGATTGATGGCTTTGTTACTTCAAAGTGAATCTTAAAGCTGCTGCCCCTTCTTTTTGCTTCTGCCTGACTTTTTCAGTTCTCTCATTTCATTGGAACCTCATCAGAGAGGTATTGGAGGAATGACAGAATGAAAACAAGCTAATTTTAACACTGGGAGCTTTGGGAAAAGTTTGAGGAGGAAGTTGTAGAAATGATCTAGCAACTAGAAATTTTCATTTCCTTTCATCCACCATTGGCATTGAATGGTTAACTCTGAATGTTCATGTAAGAACAGTATTTTCACAATGACCATAAAAAACCAAATCATGCTACTCACAAGTGTTAATTGACAGTGTTCTTTTTGCTAACTTTGTGATTTTGGCAAGATACCTAACTCATTCAGCTTTATTCTCTTCTTACAAAAAATTGCATCTACTTCCTTGGCTGGTGGGGAAGACAAACTGAGGTAAGTTATAAAACATGTTCATAATGGTAACTGTGCATATGAAATATAAATACAAAATTACATATTACATTATTTAGATATTTACAAGATTAAAGTAATGTAAATGTATGACCTTTTAAATACGCAAAAAGGTGCTGAATCCATTGTTAGATTTTAATCCACAGATTTCTTAAATGTTCCAAGTTTCATGTCTAAGCAATTTAATATGTTAGTAGAAGACAAGTTTCACCAGATTTCTTTCTGGAACTAGAGCATAAAAGGCTAAGGCTGCTTTAATTTCATTTACACTTCCTTTTTCTTTTCTGTCCATCTCAATAAGCAATTCCTCGCTTTTCTTCTCATACTAATAGATGCCTCCTGTGGGTCTGATGACTGTGAAAACTTGAAGTCAATCACAAATTGGTGCAGCTAAATTTTGCTCTCCGGAATGCCAATTTTATTTAATAGAAAGTTACTAGAATTCTATTAAATGGGTTTTAAGTCTTAAAACAAGATTTTTATTTATTTATTTTAGAGAGAGAGTGTGTATATGGGGGAGTTTCAGGGCAGAGGGGGAGGGAGATGGTAAGCAGACTCCCTGAGGAGTGCAGAGCCCCAGGTGGGGCTTGATCCTCCCACCCTAAGATTACAATCAAAGCAGAAACCAAGAGTCGGACACCCAACTGACTGAGCCACACATGCACCCTTTAAACAGTTTTTTTTAATTAAGTTTTAATTATTTATTTATTTATTTATTTTAAAAAAGATTTTATCTATTTATTTGACAGAGAGAGAGAGATCACAAGTAGGCAGAGGGGCAGGGAGAGAGAGAGAGAGGAGGAAACAGGCTCTCTGCCTGGCGCGGGCCTCGATCCCAGGACCCTGAGATCATGACCTGAGCCGAAAGCAGAGGCTTTAACCCACTGAGCCACCCAGGTGCCCAAATTAAGTTTTTATTTTAATTCTAGTATAGTTAACATACAGTGTCATATTAGTTTCAGGTGTACAACGTAGTGATTCAACACTTCCATACGTTATTCAGTGCTCATAATAAGGGTCAGTTTTATTTAAATTTTAAAAGAATCAGCTTTTGGTTTTATTGATTTTTCTCTATTGTTTGTCCATTTCTTTTTTTATTTTATTTTATTTATTTGCCAGAGAGAAACACAGCCAGAGAGGGAACACAAGCAGGGGGAGTGAGAGAGGGAGAAGCAGGCTTCCCCCTGAGCAGGGAGCCCAATGTGGGACTCGATCCCGGGTCTCCAGGATCATGACCTGAGCCTAAGGCAGTCGCCCAACCAATTGAGCCACCCAGGCGCCCCTTTTGTCCATTTCTATTTCACTGATTTCCACTCTGTTTTCTTTTCTTGCTTCTACTTACTTTGGACTTACTAGAATTCTACTAAATAATTTTTATAATCAACATTGCAAGTCATAGAAAATGTCTGGAAAAAAATGTAAAATGTACCTCAGCTGAAGTATTGCATGTTTAAAACTTTAAAGTGCATGACTATGTATCTATAACAACACATTTTTTTAAAGAGCTGTATTTTTAGTATCAATTTCACCAGATTGTTTTCTTGACCAAGCACAACATTTTTATATGTTTTCTGTTCTCTTCTTCTGTAATTTTATTTAGAATTATGTTACTCATTATTATTCTGCCTTCTATATATCTTAATATCTCCACATTTTGTATTTCTCTATCCTCTCTGTTTCACTCCGGATAATTTATGTGTGTGTGTGTGTGTGTGTGTGTGTATACTAGTCATTAATTCTCTCTTTAGCTGTGTTTTCTTTTCAGTCTAGCCCACTGACTGAGCTTTTGATCTTAATGTTATCTGTTTCCTTTCTATAAGTTTTATTGCAATTATATCTGCCATTCTTTGCAATCTCTTTTTAATACATGACCATTGACTTATCTGTTTCCTTAACCACTTTTTATGTACTTCTGTACTTTATAGCTACATTTGCAATTCTATGGCCCTGTATCTGTTGTTCTCTTTCTTTTAGTCAATGGTGGCTTGCTTTCAAGTACGTTTGGCATCAACCATTGCATTTATTGCTTAATCCCTTGTGCCTATGGTGAAAATTTGAGAACCTGTTCTGTAAAGGAGCTCCATTTTTTTTTTTCTGCTTCTGATACCCGCCCCCCAACCTGGGACTACCTAGGCTCTGCATGCAAGATCCAGGTCCTTGTTGGAAGGCTCATGTTGGCCCAAAGTGGGCTTCAGGCTGAACTTCTAGACAGCACTGAGACTATATAGAGCTGCCCTCTAGGAACTGTTTCTCCTCTATGTGTCTGCTACCAGTTCTAGTCCATGTGACTTTTTAAAACAGAGTATATCCTTGGAAATGTTCCCAGTCCTATGAGGCTAGCAATATTTGAAATAGTACATTGTTTTCAAAGTTCATTTGTTCCTTAGAGGAATGATTCCTGGGACTTTCTAATCAGGCATATTGTTGGAAGCAGAAACTATTAAATCTAATACACATACCTCATAAGCAAAATTTGTTATGTCATTCATGAGTGTTTAGTTGTTTGGGTGAGTTACCTGTTGGATATCTATCTATCTATCTATCTATCTATCTATCTATCTATCTATCTATCATCTATCTCACTGTTTCATTGTTAATGATAATATTATCTGTTAATCTGGAACAAAGATTTTTAAAGTAAACATATATTTAATATTCATTTTATTATTTTGCTTCATAACTCACATATATTCTTTTGTACTACCAAGTATTTCATTTATCTGAAAAAATGAGTACCTAGGATCAAAAGTAGATATAAAAGAAAACCAGTTGTCAGTTACCTCATAGGAAACTGTAGCATGCTCTGCCTGAGTATTTAGTAGTGGTTTGGGTGAGTACTTATTGGATAAAATGACATCATGGGTAATAAAAAGGAGGAAAAAGAACACCTGAAGATAGAGAGATAAGGAAGTTTATTGAATGAAACTGAGAATCCTACAGAGGCTTGAACTGCATTTATAAAAAAGGGAAATAAGAGCAAGTATTTTCTTTGAAGATTTATTTATTAGAGAGAGATAGCGAGAGGGGCAGAAGGAGAGGAAGAAGCAGACTCCCCACTGAGCAGGGATTTCCCCATGAAGAGCTCAATCGCAGGACCCTGAGATCATGACCTGAGCCAGAGGCAGGCATTTAACTGACTGAGCCATGCAGGCACCCAAAACATATATTTCCAGGTCACCATCAAGCCACCCAACAAACTGAGCTAATCTAAGACTAAACTGAGGGGAGGGGCAATGTCTTTAGACACAGTCCAGCACTTATGCGGCTGAATAAATACATAGTAGACCTCTTTCCAGGAATCAAGCCAGCTCATATCAAATGGCAGATTGAAAACTTCAGTAAAACTACTAAAGTATTTTAATTTGAAAATTTATAGTATCATCAGTTCCTATAAAACAATCATCTCCAGGGCGCCTGGATGGCTCAGTGGGTTAAAGCCTCTGCCTTTGGCTCAGGCCATGATCTCAGGGTCCAGGGATCCAGGTCAGCGTTGGGCTCTCTGCTCTGCAGGGAGCCTGCTTCCTCCTCTCTCTCTGCCTACTTGTGATCTCTCTCTGTCAAATAAATAAATAAATAATCTTAAAAAATATTTTAAAAAATCATCTCCATAAGTCTTTAAAATAAAAATCTTTTCATTGAAATTAACTTTCCTATTATACTCTGCGGTGGGGTAACACAAACTCATATTCTCAGAAACCTTGCTTATTATTTTTAAGTATGTAAAAATCCCAATGAAATCCCAAATGAAATTCCAATAAAAAGAGAAGGCTCATAATCCAGGAGTCTAAATTATGCACTTTTTCTTTCACCCAAAACAAGTTCTCAAACTATATGGAGGTTTTAGTTCATGAGAAGGATTATGGCACAACCTGCAGGAAGTAGTTTTTCCAAAGTGCTAATTATGAATCTGTAACTTGTTTTTAAATTTTAATAGATCGTTTTTTTATTTGATAATAACAGTCATATAACCACCATGTGCTGGGTCCCAAGGAATTCCAAAACAAGTGAGGCACAGGTTCTCTGCCTTTCATTTGCTTACAGTCTGGCAAATGATGAAAAAGCAATTAAGCTTCAAATTTTACAACATGTGAGGGGCAAAGAAGGGGCTATATGATTTGAGTTTGTGTATTTGACAAGATAAGTCCCAGTTAATAAACATACATGTAGACACACATTTATAAAGCTTATTTTTTCATAAAGTTTGAAAGAATACACAAGAAATATTAATTGAGTGGTTACTTCTGGGCGGTGGGATTAAGTGTGAATTTTACTTTCTCTTTTGTCTCTTTAAAACATATGTTCTCTAACAAACACAAATTATACCTTAATAGTCATTAAAATCATATTGTTTAAGTATTCAACAAAGAATGGCAATGACCCTTTTAGGTAGGGATTAAAGCAATGTCTTTTAACTTGTGGCCTGACACAGACCCCATGCTTCTTGCTATGGATACAATGATGAATAATTTATTACAGTTCTACCTTCATGGATCCTAGTTGTCTAGTGGACAAGGCAATTATTATTATTATTATTATTATTATTATCATTGTTATTATTGTTATTTTGGACAAGGTGATTAAATGAATAATTACAAGTAAAGGAAGTACTGGACTGTAATGAATAGTTATTGAGAATTCTATCTGCTGTTCTGGTAACATGTAGGTTGTTATAATGAAAGCAAATCTCAGAGCAAATATTGTGACACATACACATTTTTAGTAGTAGGCAGTCACTAAAAATGCCATCCAACCTGAGCTTGTTAAAGTCCTTTAGACACTCAAATATATATATATATATATAATATTTTTTTTTTTTTTAGATTTTATTTATCCATTTGACAGAGATAAGCAGGGGGAGTGGCAGGCAGGAGGAGAGCCCTCCTCTGAGCAAGGCTCCTTGCTTAGCAAGGAGCCTGATGTGGGACTCTATCCCAGGACCCTGGTATCATGACCTGATGCTTAACCGACTGAGTCACCCAGGAGTCCCTCAATGGACTCTTTTTAAAGATTATACTCACTTTGAACCTTTGGAGCAGTAGACTTGTAAACTTATTTTGTATCTAATTTCTGATATATGCTCAATTTGACTTGGCATTCAACAGATGTTTATTAATTACCTACTATATACTCAGCCCTGTGGTAGATATAGCTAACAGAAAAGTTCAAGTTCCAATTCAAAGTATCTCTCCACCTTTTAAAGAATGTAGAGTCTTTTTCTCTTTCTTGCCGCCATCTTGGTGCGTAGTTGACTGCTCCTCACCATGTCTTCTCACAAGACTTTCTGAGTCAAATAATTCCTGGACAAGAAACAAAAGCAGAATCGTCCCATTCCTCAGTGGATTTGGATGAAAACTGATAATAAAATCAGTAACAATTCCAAGAGGAGGCACCAGAGAAGAACCAAGCTGCGTATATAAGGCATCATACATCATGAGACTGCACACATAATTGGCACACATATTTAAGCAGCATGAAGATCACTTGTTCCTATCCTCTAACTCTGTCAGCATCCTTCCTTTTGGGTCAATAAACATGTTTTATCAGGGTAATGCCTTTTCTTTGTCAATATGCCTCTACACCAGTAGTAAATGTAAATGTGAGAGCTTTTGGCCAAAAAAGATAATAGAGTGTAAAGTCTGGGTAAATACACATGGTAACACATGTAAAATGAGAATGACCAATACCAACTCAAATATATGAGCAGAATTTTGATACAGATTCTAAGGGAACTAAGAAGTAAAAAGACAGAAATAGAATGCTGTTGGGAGTAATCGGGATGTTTCATGAAGAAGGCAATCTCAGAATTTCTTTGAAAGATAGCAAACATTTGAAAGTTTAAAAAAGGACCTTCCAGATGGGAACAATATAAACAATGACACACGAGTATTTTGTGTTCATGGGACAATGACACAGCTCATTAGCAAGAGTATATACAGAAAGGGTATATAATGGTGGGGTCAGTTGAATTGGAAGCTATTAATTCTAAGGTGAATGAATAGTTCATTCTTATTATCTGAGGAAAAAAATAAACTACTGAAGGTTATATTTACCAGAGGTGTGCATAACATAGCTTTCTTTTTGAAAATCTGCACTCTTTGCTTTTATTGTTGAGGTTTCTTCAGAAGTGCTTTCATTTAGTTGGATTTTTGTGTTACAATCAGGGCTTTCAATAAGAAACTCTTACACAAATCTGTCTTAGCAGATTTATTCCTACAATCACTGCAGGGAGGTTGACAAGTGCCTCATCTGCCACACCCCTCAGGGACCCTTCTGTGGGGGGTACAGGAAATTTTGTCCCCTCCTCTTGATTCCACGTGGAGGAAGCTGCAAAGCAGGACACTCCTCACATCTCTTTGCCCCTTACTTTCTGCTCTCCCGGGGAGGAATGGATAAATCAGATTGGTGATTTGGGAAGGAAGAACTGGGCAAGGGTAGCTCATTCTCTTCTTCTTTTTGGAAGTGAGTCTGTCCAAAAAATGTGCCCTCAACTGCCCTCTGCTATTCTGAAAGCTAAATGGTAAAGGGGCAGGCCTGCCTCCACGGGAGGCCACTGGGCAAGGATGGGCTGAGAGATTCTACTCAGCCCCTGGTTCAGCATTTAAGCCCACTTGTCTACAGATGTAAGTCATGCTGTCATGTAGCAGCACTGTCAGTGATAATGTTGTAATTTTAGCTTCATCAGCTAAACATCGGCTAAACAAATTTCATCGGCTAAACATCGCTTAAACTTTGCCCTTTTCTTCTAATGTCTCAGTTGCCACAAAACCTGAGTAGAAAGAAGATTGCTACTTATTGAGCCTCTTCAACACCCCATCACCTTACAAAAGCAATGTTCATATTTTGGACATCAAGAGCTATGGAATGAATGTCTCCTATTTCGTTTTCTTCACCAGATTGTTCAAAACCAAATTTTTACTAACTTAGAACAATTATAGATGCTTGTATAGTCTACCAGCTGCATTTTATTCCTCCCTGATACTGTATATGTATTTTAATTTCATTTTCTATAGTTCTGATTTTTTAAATAATAAACCATTTTGTTACATGTGCTCTGTATATGCCACCTCAAATATTTCTGTGGGATTAGGCCAAGTTTAAGTCACATGATATTTCCATGATGGATTGGCAGACCTGAGAGACTGGCTGGGTGAGAAAAGAAAGGGGAAAAGTTAATTCAAGATAGCATCATTGTGAGATGTCACCATCTTGCAGACAGCAGGTGACAGTTCTCAAATGAACAAGAGACATCTGAGGGGAAATGCCCAGAGGACAGGGCAAAGCTCAGGAGGAGCTCAGGCAAATGGGAAAATTAGAACAAATTCCTACAGGGTGCACGAGTAGGGTGGAGACACACCCACAGAGAGGGAGAGGGAGAGAGAGAGAGCACATTTATGTTTATTCTTTGGAGGAATCTCCATAGTTGGTAAAAAGAAAGAGGAAAAGAAGAAGTAGGATTGGAGAACAAAATGAGAAAGAATCAGACAAAGAAGGAGAAAGTAAGGTTGCCGAAATCACGGAAAGGAGCCAGTAGTAAACATGAAATACTGCATGTTATGCCAACTGCAAAATAAAGTTTTAGGAGAGTGATTATTTGAAGCTCATTACTAGGCAACAATTTCTTTGAAACATTTATTTTATTTTATGTTAATTGGTTTACTCAGTCCAGAAATATTTATACAGTGCCTGGAATAATACTGTATAACTTGTGCTTTGTGCATAATAAGCACTAACTGAAGAATTTGGTGGATGAAGATAGGTTGTTGGTATGTTACCTAGGGTAGTTTTCCCCACAGGGCTCTCTCCTAAATTGGAAGGGTGACCATGAGTGCACAGGTTGTGGATGGGTGTGTCCGCTGGAGAGTGTGAGCAAAAGTATATAGCCAAGCCAGTCCCTCTCCTGGGCTGATTAACAAGCAACTAATTCTGTGGTATCCACATCCACACTAGGAACCCTGTCCTTTCCAGGCATAATGTTCAATTTCTTCAAAGAGCATTTCTTTGATTTTAATCCTGAGGGGAAAATGCTCCTGCTGCCAGTCACTTTGACATGCCATGACAGCAGAGGTGAGTGGGCGGGGTGGGAGGGAATGGTGGGGAGGGAAGGTGAGGTGGAGTTGGGATGGACCAGAGCAGCTGCTCTATAGTGGTCCTTTGATCAGCTTCTTTCTATACTCTTCCCACTGTGATTCTGGGTTTGGAGCTTCTCCGGAGCTGGGCTGGAAAGAATGGCTTCCACGTCCACTGCAGCCTCCTCTGTACATTCTTGACTACAGCCTATCTCCCCTTATTCCATTGGCAAAATTCCACCTGCTTTTTATTTTCTAGGAATCATTCAAATCCTCGCTCTGGTAATGTCACTCCTTCCTCTTGAGGGCTATAAATGTATTCTCTCTCTCTCTCTCTCTCTCTCTTTTTTTTTTTTTGCAGTAAATTATTGTCATCTCAACTGAATTTTTGCAGGAGTCTTTGTAAATCTATTTATTCAATCTACTATCTTGAACCAGAAGTCAATTCTCAACTTAAAAATAAATTGCAAAGACCTTCACCTTCCTATTGATTTCCTTGTGAACATTTGAAATGTCTTTATTTCCCAAACTGCATTTATGATGATGAAAAACCTTTCCCCTAAAAATTTATTTCTAAGGGATAACGCTCTGATCAGCAAAAGTAAACTATGGCATTAAACTGAATTGTTACAATTCTATGAAATTTTATATTTTTATTTTCTTTTTTAAAATACTTTATTTATTTATTGAGAGAGAGAGTGAGTGAGAGACAGCATGAGAGGGGAGAAGGTCAGAGGGTGAAGCAGACTCCCCACGGAGCTGGGAGCCTGATGTGGGACTCGATTCTGGGACTCCAGTATCATGACCTGAGCTGAAGACAGTGGCTTAACCAACTGAGCCACCCAGGTGCTGTATATTTTTATTTTCTAACACAGCTATTGTGTAGGAAAATATATCAATGTCAAGAGCTGATAAAGATATTTCAAATATTTATCAAATAGTAGTTATGTCTAAGCCTTCTCATAGACTCTCAATATATAATGGTGAACAAAATAGATGCTGATAGATTCCTGCCTTCAAAGCATTTGCAGACTAGTAGGAGAAAAAAATTCATTAAATTCACATAAGTATAAAGAAGATTGTGTTATGGAAAGGAAAAGTATGGGTTACTATGAGGAAGAATAATAAGAGGAGCCTAATTAAATTGGGAGGAGCAGGAAAACTTCTCTTTAGGGACATAACATTTAGGAGAGGCCCGAGATACAATCTCTTAGCAGGGGGAGTATTGGAGGTGATGGAAGAGCCTATTGAGTGAGAATGGGCCAAGAATGGAGAAGAGTGATCCAGACTGAGCCTGAAGAGAAGAGGCTATTGGGTGCCCAGTGTGAAAATGGGCCAAGAATGGAGAAGAAGGATCCAGACTGAGCCTGGAGAGAGAGAGAAAATCCTGCAGATTCTTAGATTATATTCTAAGAGCTGTCAGATGATTTCTCCCTTGGCATTAACTTGATTAGGTTTGTACTTTTAAAAGTTTGCTCTTTTCAGCTCTGGAAAGAAAAAATTGGTAAGGTGCTGCTCTTGCAGTAGTACAGGTGAGAGATGATGGTCACATGGCCAGAAAATGGCAATGCATGCTGGAAGAGGTCGATGCGATATTGGGGTAGATTGAATTGCGCTGTATATACATTGTGTTGAATTGCTAGAACTTAGTGATTGCTGTGGTGGGTTTAGGAAGGGGAGTTGTCATGGATGATTTCTGAGTTTCTGACTTGGGCAACTGGTGAGATCGAAGTGCTCCTCACTGAGATGAAGCATAGAGAATAAGGATGAATTTTGGCAAGAGAAATTAAGAGTTTAGCTTCTAAGTTTTTTTTGGAAGAGACAGAGAGCTCCAAGTAGAAATGTCAAGAAGGCACTTGGATATGTAGATCTGGATCTCAGAAAGGAGATTGTGGCTAGAGACATAAATTTAGGAATTGTCATCACATGGATGTTATTTAAAGCAACAGGAGTGGAGGACATCAGGGAGAAAGATGGGAGAAAAAAGGAAGGACAAAGACCTAGGACTAAGTGCTGAGGATCTCAACATTCAGAGGCTGAGGAAGAGGAGAAACTGCTCTGAGAATTTGAAAAGAGGCAGAGAGGTAGGAAAAAAAAAACACCAAAAATGAGTGAGTTGATATCAAGATTTCCAAGAGCAGAGAGTATTTTAAGAAGGGAGAAATAGGGGCACCTGGGTCCTCAGATGGTTAAGTGTCTGCTTCAGCTCAGGTCATGATCTCAGGGTCCTGGGACTGAGTCCCATGTCAGGCTCCCAGCTCAGTGGGGAATCTGCTTCTCCCTATCCCTCTGCTTTTCCCCTTGCTTATACTCTATTTGTCTCTCTCCCTCTCGAGTGAATAAATAAAATATTTTTTAAAAAGGAAGGGAGAAATAAATGGTAATCTCCTTAAAATATTTGAAAGAAACCTTCTAAATTCAAAGATCCATATGACCTTTTCCCTGTAAAAGTTTTGGAGAAGGTGAAACCACATCCCCCAATCTGGGGGCAGAGCTGGGCCAGTGGGCAGATGGTCTTGGTGGTGTTTATCACTGGTTATTGGGATAACAAGTAAAGAAAATGTGTCTCAAGGATCTGGCTCATCTAGTTCCTTTTCCACCTCCTACTTTCAAACATCTTTGCCATCATAATCTCAACAAATA
Source organism: Spilogale gracilis (assembly GCA_004023965.1). NCBI lineage: Eukaryota > Metazoa > Chordata > Mammalia > Carnivora > Mephitidae > Spilogale > Spilogale gracilis. The sequence goes on along the minus strand of PITA01005512.1, from coordinate 42,040 downwards.
GTATGCTAACATATATACAAAAAATTGTGGTGAAGGCAGGCCCATTGGAGAATTTCTCAAAAAGGCTAATCTTACCTTGTATTTCTATCAATCATCATGGTCTGGATCAGGTTGACAATAAAGAAAAGAGAAAGAAAAAAGAGGGGAAAAGAGAGTTCATTTTTACCTCAAACTTTCAAACTGATTATTGATGTCATGTGAATAATTCAGATAAGAACTTCATCTTTCAGTATTACTTGAAAATTGAACATCAACTTCTGTTGCATCTTTCTTCCTCCTGCCAGCGTAACATACTTAAGAAGATGAGATTCTAAAGTATCATGATGGTTTTATGTATGTGGATTTTAGATCAACATTATGACCAAAGATTGCATTTCTAAGTGTTTTGTAGTTCTGCAAATGTGCAAGAAAAGGTTAGGTTGAATCATATGAAATTGTCATTTGTTTGGTAAAAAATGGTCAAACATGGACAGTTTTATATGGTTCAACTTAATACTTGGTATGTGACTTGTAGTTTATTCCAGATCCTTATTGTTATTCAATTTGTCTCAGTTACTGTGAACTATGATATGCTAAATCGCACTAAATTTAATTTTACTTTGTAGTACTGAACATGAGATTTTCAATTTCTGTCTCCTTTTGTACTTTCTTTGTTAAATGGTTTCAGACAGTTCTAAGGAAAGAACTCAATCCAGAATATAGTGAAAAGTTTCCATATTTTATCTATCCTCTTCTATGGCTTTCTTTATACCCAGGATGTAAATGTATTGGATTTAATAGAAACTCATCCTGTTTTTCAGAGTTATTTTCCAGTATTTCCTCAGGGAATGAAAGAAGCAGTTAAGAAAGAGTCTCATGGCTATCTTGAAGGAAACTAGCTATCCTTTTATTACTCTTCTCAGGCTGATGATCTTCAGCTATTTTATGAAGAATTTCATAAAAGAGCAAATTTCTAGTGCTTAATGGTAGTCTACTAAAAGGCCTTTATTCTTAAGCAAAACTAGCTTTTATATAGCTTAATTTATCTTCAAACTCAACTTGAGGCTGGAATTGTTTTTTTTTGCCTGACAGGTTGGTAATTTTTGAAAATTGTGAATAGATTCAATGCTTATTAAGATGAGGTATTTTATATATGTATGTATATGCATGAAAAAAAGAATTAAAGGTTTTGTTATTAATGTAAATGAGTAAGTGATATTCTAAGTCAGGAAGTTTGAGTTATTTTTACTTACGTGCATGTTTTAAATTTGAAAACTATTATTGGGAAGTAAATTGAAACTGAGGTTAACAAGGACCTACTAGTTCCTTGCTTCTAACATAGATGAAACATTTGGAAAAACATAGACTTAGCAGTTCACAATTAGGGACTCTGAAATGATATACACAGTTGCATTTTCTTGAGGTTGTGCATATAGTATCTTCCAGGAGATTAGGAAAACAGAAAGAAGAATAAAGAAAATTTAAGCACCAAGAAATAAACCCTATTAATGTTATGACATGTTTTCTTTCCTAGTATACAACAGACTGTGATGATTTAGATTGTTTTATTTAATTTTGTCTTTGCTTTGCTGCTAATGAAAGATAGTATACAACTATTTCTTCTCCTGGAAGGGGTTGAAGATGAAACTTACCCTACATTCATGAAAAGGGAAGTATATTTTTAATTGTTAAAGATATGGATTGTGGGTTTAGTGAAGCTCTGGGTCCTTATAAATAATAAGAGGAGTGTAAGTTTTAAGGAGGAAAGGGGTGCCACTGAAGAAAGCCTGAAGGGAACAGATAAGCTAGGGGAACATGTGGCATGGGTTGTGCAGAAGCAAGGAACACTAAAAAGATGTATGTATTAAGAAAGGAAATTTTCTCCAAGGAAGGAGAGGATCCAATTTCTGGGAAGTGTCAGATGAGTGGATTTGACAAGATGCTGTAAAAGGCATTATTTAATATACCAAGGTATACATTGGACCTGACTGCCCATGGATAACAGCCTCTCCCAGCCTCCCATAGTCCAGAGCAGGGGCTGGAGCCTTTCTGTCTTTCCAGCAGGGCCAGAGAAGGGTTTGTTTTGTTTGTATCTAGTGTATCACTCTTTGACTACACAGCAGAAGTGGCCTTGTCTATGCCACAAGATGTTGCTCTGTCCTAGTTTGGGTGTCTCCTCTGGACATCTCTCCAACAAGCCTGGGAGTCTTTCTTAGCTTGGGTTCTCCTAGAAGTAAATTTTTATATGAATATTAGAATAAAAGACATTTATTTGAGGATAATTCTAGGAAACCTGGTAAGAAGGTGGCGGGGAACGGGAGTTGCTGCTCTGCCTGGGTGGCTCAGTTGGCTAAGTGCCTGACTCTTGATTCAGTTCAGGTCATGATCTCAGGGTCCTGGGGTTGAACCCTGCATCACGCTCTGTGCTCAGTGGAGAGTCTGCTTGAGGATTTTCTCTCTCCCTCTCTCTCAAAGAAATAAATAAATCTTAAAAAAAAAAAAAAAAGAAGAAGAAGAAGGTAGGAAGGTGAAATATGGGAGAGACAACAGCCAATAAAGGGAAAAAATAAAAGAATGAAGCAAGTTACCCCTGGTAACTGGAAGTCACTGAAGAACTTTAGGAAGCTGTGCAGAAAACGTGCCTCAGAGTTATCACTCCCAGTGTGAAAAGAACTATGGCATTTGTACCCCATCCCATTTCCATTCAGTCATTGGTTGTTGATTCTTGAGGTTGGTGTTAATTCTCTGACACTTCTGATTTGCTTTGTGTGTGGACAGAGGGGTTCTTGTCATAGGAGAGAGACCTTGGACAGTAGGAAGTCAGCATCAGGTGCTCCAGTGGTGAAGTTTGAAGATATGTGGATGGGGCACCAGCAACATCTACAGTAGTCTGCCTCTTGCACTGCTTAGACCATTCATATGCTCTGATTAGTTCATTCTATCCTGTCACTGATTCTTCAAGGTGGTGGCTAGTCATGAATTCTAAAAAAACCTTTCAACGAGTGCCTTACAAATCCCTTGAGCTCCAAACATAGCCTTGTCCCTATTACGCAGAAACAATTCTGGGTCCCCAGGAGAGTCAATTACTCTTGCCAGGATACTAACTCATTTTGTCTGTTGGTCTCTTAGGATGAACAATAAAAATGGCTGGAAAGAAGACATTGTTGTAAGTTTAATGGCCTCTCACTTTGTCCTTTACTGTATTTTACCTCACTCACAAACCAAGATTTCTAGTCCAGCTGACCTAAAAGTTTCAGAAGTAAACACAAACTCCTTAAATAATTTATGGGGATTAGTAGTAAGAAGGGCCATTCTTACTCTCATCCTTTGGTGCCCTAGCTATTGAAATGGAGCTGCAGGTAATGGTTGTTAATTGAAAGTATATACTGCATACTAACCTCTAGGGCCTTACCTGACACCTCAGCTGTGCCTTTATGATGCTGTTCCAACACCCTAAAAAGGCCAAAAATTTTTGGCATGCGGTACATGGTAGGACCAGTGCATCTCATGGCCATGTACTCAGAGACACCATGAAGTGTCTAGGCAATGTTATGTAGAGTCTCCTGAGAATAAACTAAAGACTCAGTGAGCTCCTAGATCATAGTGTTGGCTGAGGCACTGCAAGAAGGAAAACAAATCTATTCCTAGAGTATGTATCAATTTTAGTAAAGACCAATTTCTGGACCCTGTAAAATAGAGTCCAGTATAATCAATTGTCACCAAGCAACTAATTGGTTTCCTCAAAACATGATACTATATAGAAGTTTCGACATCCATTTATGTTGTTAGACAAGTGGAATATTCAGCAGTGGTAGTAGCTAGATCAGTTTTTATGATATGGAGCCCATTGCGTTGGGTCCATGTAGTCTCCATCCTTGCCACATGGCTACTCCATTCATGGGCTCATTGTATAAGCATCAAGATGGTTGATGACAGACTTTGATCTCCATTGGGTAAATCATTCTATACACCTGGGTGTTTAGAGCCACTTTTAGTGATGAATACTTTCTCATGGGCATTTTTACTTTATATCAGATCTGAACATTTATGTCCCACTCCTGTAGGTCTATCTTTATCCTCATTCCTCAGATCTTAAAGTTTCAAATCTTCCAATTTTGTAAAAAAAAAATACAATGATTCAACAATTTTATATATTACTCAGTTCTTACCATGATAAACATAGTCACCATCTGTCACCAAACAATAAATGCAATTATAATCCTAATGACTATATTCCCTATGCTGTATCTTTTATCTCTTGTTTATTTTATGACTGGAAGTTTGTTCCTCTTAATCCTCTCCAATCTTCCATCTTGCTCCTTCCTGGCCTCTGAGGACTGAGCTAAGCTATCTGCCAATGCCCTAAGAATCCAAATATATGCTACCTCAGCCCACTCTCTCTCTCCTAGGTAAAAACATTTAGCTAAAAACTAGGTATGTTGATTGAACTTCTTACTACTCTTGTGAAGATTCTCCCACAGCATTATCTTTTAGGATTACTTCTGATTAGGGCCATTGTGTAATAGCTGCTTATTTTCTGCCTAAATCAACAAATGAAGCTGATTTATTCATGAACAAAGGCCAGGGGTTTTCTTCCTTCAGCTGATCATAAGAGAACTTCCATGAAGCCAGAGGTACAATGAAGATTAGTGACAGGGGATCTTTTCATATAACTTACTGTGATTTCTGGATCTGCTGGAACCTAATCCTGAATATACTGTTTTCTTTATATAATAGACTATCCCTATGCCCACTTGAATTTATGATTTGGAGAGTTAGACAATGGCCAGCTCAAGATAGGCAGCTTGGGTTGCATATGCACTTTATACACCATGGTAAAGAATCCAGTATCTATGAAGGTCCAAAAGCGTGCTAGAAGCCACTTTTTGAAGAGTGAAAAATTTTCTGCTGTGAATTTCTTTTGTCTTGCATCAGGATTCAAGAGGTTAGCACTATGAATCTTTATAAGATTTGCCACAGATGATAGCCCCATGGGGTATTCCAGGATAGTACCCCCATATTAAATATTTTTTTCTTTTCCCACTACTGTATTCCATTGCCCTTTCTTTAGTACCATAAAGATCCATTCCAAGGCATGTTCTTTTAGTTCTTGCCAATACATAGTAGCATATCTTATAGTTCTTTTGATAGATAGTCCCTTTCCCCTAGTAGCAGGGGCTCAAGTTTGATTATGCTGAGACTTGATCCTAGTTATTGGCCTGAAAGCAGTTGGGAGAGGTGTGGACAAATCTTGAGGAGGCAAATATTACCTTGTGAGACATCTGCCGTGTGTGAGGATTTTGTGTATCTGAAGATAAGAGAAGGCTGCTTCTTAGCAGGGGGGTTGGGCGATTTCTGCCAGCCCAGAAGGTTTGGTGGAACCTGATATTCACGTTTCTCAAGTGCATCTAACCAGATGCTTCTGTCCCAGTTTTTGAATCCCATTTTTCCTATATCCAGGGTCTTCTCTAGCAGTATAGAGAATTTAGTTTTTCATTGTAGTGGCTTCTGAATTCAGTTTTAGGTGCAGACAGAGCAGACTCTGGATTCCAGAGAGAGCCCTAAGGCAGGTGGAAGTCAAGCAATGTACTCTGCATTTGTTAAGACACGAGGAGATATAGTGGAGATATAGTGGGGACACTGACAGTTCCTGCTTTGGGGCCCAGTAACTCAACAGAGGACCCTGGACACCTGATGGGCTTGTGGGTCACACAGGTACTCTGGGGGGTGTCTCAATTCACCAAGCTGGAACATGGCTAGATGTCTTACCTATATGTGCTGCATATACAATTTTGCACTCTTTCTTTTCCACTTAATATTATATAGGTTGTATGATCATATTAAATGAAATATTATTAAAAACATGTCTTTTAGGTGCCATCAGGAGTTTCATTTTTAAATTAGGAGGCAAGTTATATTCCTCTATTGATAATTTTTGGAAATTAAAAAACATTACAACATGTTGATAAACATGTTCTTATGGTTATCTATTGATTTTGAATCTGTAGACTTAGAAGCCACCGTCTATTTAAAAAAAAATGAAAAATGCAAACTGGAGTCTGGATTTAATATGCATGTATGTACTTCATTATTGAAGAGTGTTCCCTCTCCCACCCTGCTAGTGCTCCCTCTCGGCTTGCTGCCTTACCACTGCAGAAGCACCATCTGTGTGAGTACTCCTGATAGACAAATTACTTCCCATCCCAGGACTCCATCACTTATATGGGGGTAGTGCTTAAGAAATAATTGCTTTCGGGATCTCAAAGTACTCAGATCTAATGAATTCTTCTGGCATCTTCTGAAGAAGTCACAAGACTTGGGACTGAGGTACCAAAAGATGGATTTAAAACTTTGTAGGCAGTAAAAATGTATGAGTAGGGCACGACCAAGGTGCAAAATGAGTTCTGTGACATCCAACACAATCAACCTATTTATAGACTCATTCAGTATGCACAACTGGAGGCTTCTAGTTTCCTGTCTGTGGAGGTGGCGTGGGGTTGGATAGCTGTGGACAAGGTGAGGGAGCGCTGGAGGGTGAACACCACACGGCCTACATGACACAGCAGACCTTTAGAAACTTCATTCCCCAAAAGAATTGGCCAAGAAAAGGCATTTCGTTGTGTACACGAAGCAGCCTTGCAGGCGCATAAATTATGCACCAAATGAGCTCAGAAGCATAAAGGAACTTTGTTCAATACAGGTTCTGTGACTCTTTCTTGTCCCCGGTTCTTGCATGACATTTCAAGCAGGTTTCACAGTTTTTAAGTTATTTTTTCAATAATCCTCTTGTTTTAGCACTAAGATCCCAGTCTTGTCTAGCAAGCACATAATTCCTGTTTAGTCTATTGTTGTACAAAAATAAAGAATAAACCCAATTTACTTCAAATCCACTTCCCTAGATCAAGCCTGTTTCAGACTTATAAGCCTTCTGTGGGAGAGGCAGCTGTGGTCAACTTCTTGTTCTTGTTGATGTAGTCCTTCTCCTGGGGAGGCTTCCTTTGACCCCTCCAGAGCTGGCCTAGTCAGAAAGCAGCTTAGGAGGAGAGTGGCTGTTGTAGGCAGTGTGCACCGTGCAGTCTGTGGATGGGTCCCTTGGGATTTTGTGCATGTGTGATTGCTGGTTGCTCTTTCTCTCCTCCAGCTGTGGCTCTCTTCCCTGAGGCTTCCAGGATATGGGCATGCCTCTCTTCCAGTTGGAAGTAATGAGTCCCCCTACCCTGGGGGGGTTTGGGTGTGTTGCTCTAGACAAGACCCTCCTACTTGTTGAGGCCTCTGTCCTTCCAAGTAGTCTAGGGTCAACTTTCTTTAACAATCACCACAAATCTGCTTCCTATAGCAGAGTCCACATCTAGCCTCCAGAGAGACCCACATCTTTCCTGCATTGGTAGCAGAGCAGCTCATTCCCAGGATGGCCCCCACGCTTCAAATTGTCACCTTTTCCTTCAGTTCTACCTGGTAGGGATGAGTTTTTATTTTCAAAGTTGAGGGGACACATGTCAAAGTTGTTTAGAAGTTCTCATCTGCATTGAGGTTATGAAGATTCATACCCCTCCCCACTACCAAGGAAAGGAGAGGGGAGATGCCATGGCAGCCCAACAGTTGGCTGCAAAAGAAACATTTTCTCTGGTGCCTTCACTTTATAAAACCTGAGGGAGATAGGCTAACAGTGACAGAACTGGTTTTATAGCTCTTAACATGCCCCGCATTTATTGGTGCTCTAGATTCTCACGTGAGGATTTGGGCACTACTCGGCATGTATATTGTTCTCAGTCTTAAGGAACACAGCTGCAGCTGAGGTAAGTCTAATGTGAGGTACCACTAATCTGAGGTAAATCTACCACCCCACTTCCTGTGCTTTGGAGTCAGAAGAGTACAGGTTTAAATGCAACTGAGCAAGCTCAGGCACATAACTTAATCTCTTTCCACTTCAGTTCTTACTTCTGTACAGAGGGGAAGACAATAATTCTCAGATATGGGTTTATCATGAGGAGCGTACAGAGCACAAGCTCAACATGGAGGCACATAGGTGATGAAAATGATGATGGTGATGGCTTGATTCCCTCAGGTTCCTGAGTACCTTCCCGCCTCCACCTGCTAACAAGACCGAGCTGCAGCCATTGCTTAGACTTCCTGTCTACCATTATCCCCCCCGCTCTCCACTTCTGGAGTGGTGGAGGGGCAAAGGTAATGGCAGGATGGCAGCCCTAAGCATCTTCATCCCTCAGTGGAATCTTTGGTAGAGATGAAAACTAGTAGGAGATGGTCATGGCCTCTTCTTTTCTCTAGTTATTCTTGTCATATGCCTCTCGGAACTGAAGTGTAGGAGGAGGTACCTCTACTATCTCCTCTCCCTGGTCATCCATTTTCTCACCAGCCTCCCTTACCCATTAGGAAGGGTGTTCAAGGAAACCCTGGCTGGTGGCAGGGTGCCAGGCAGTCTTTGCCTGCAGGGAAATCTGACGTGGCAACTATAACTTACTGTCCTTGTTGTTACCCCGTATATGCCAGAGAAGAGAGTTTTGTAAATAAGTGCGAGGAGTTGATAACAAACATTTCAGACTGCACTGCAGTGCCTCTAACACCATTATAGGGCACAGATCTAGTACGGGCTCCCAGAAATGAAGGCTATCTTGAGTACTGAATTAACATGTCCCTAGGGCAATCCTTGGCATTCTACCCAGGCTGCTAACCAAGTCCTCCATGCTTCATTTATGGGATCTGACAGTATCACAGACTCCAGCAATATAGTTGCAGGCTCTAGTAAACTCCTAAATTAAAAGTCAACCCAGTCAAGGATATTTTGATGTCCAGGGATTTGTATGCAGCTCCCATTAGGATTTGTGCCTAAGTAACTTCTGACTTGTTGAAATATATGCAGATCCTTCTATCTTAGTGTTCTGTTTTTGCACAGAATTTTTTAAAGCTGAGATGAGATTTTCATGTAGGTCAATCACTCTAAGAAAGCTTCATTTTTTTGTGCAAGAGGCATATTACATATGTAAGGCACTCATCTGAAGAAAGCATAAAAATACTCCACTGAAAATAAGCTATTCTTTTTGGTTTTGTGCTGCACATTCTACATTCTAATGGAGTCATAACATACAGCCACTAAGGAAAAAGGAGAGGGCAGAATCTCTTAATGAAGCAGTCATGGATAAAATTGAGGTTGCCAGAGAGGGCTTTTTTTCATGGATCTAGGTGGTTCCTAGATTAGGTAGCTGATCGGAAGCTACCAAACATTTAATTGCAGTAGTATTTTGGCAACAGAAATTGGTAGTATGCCAACCTGTTGGCAAGATGTTTAAAAATAATGTACTTCTCAGAACAATGCAACCAACCACAGTTTTTATTGGTTCATTTTTTTCACTCTCTTCCATGACATGCAATTTAGACAGGAGTATTGTCCCAGTTACTCAGCAGTGATGTGTAATCAATGTGCTCAGCAGCCACTCAGTCATGTGTAAGAAAACTGCATTGAGAGTCTTTGGTTACAACATTTGGTCAGCTAAAAATTTACAGAAGTGGCAAAAAGAAAAAAAAAGCAAAAACAAAAATAGAAGCAGACCTTCTGGAGCTTTTGTTTTTTGTTGGTACTTTACATATGCCAGATTCTTCTCTTTTACTGTGTTATACTTAGAAAAGGTAAATGGTTTAGAAGATGTAACTTAGCAAGATTTATGTGGTTTAAAATTTGATCTATAGGGGAAACAAGTCATTTTTATTTATTCATTTTTTAAAAAAAGATTGTATTTATTTATTTATTGAGAGAGAGAGAAAGAGAGCTAGTGAGGGGAAAGGGCAGAGGGAGAGGAAGAGAATCTTAAGCATACTCCTCCCTGGGCACAGAGCCCAACACGGTGCTGGATCTCAGGACTCTGAGATCATGACCTGAGCCAAAATCAAGAGTTGGGCCCTAACCAACTGAGCTACTACCCAGGTGCCCCAATAAGTCATTTTCCAAACATTTTCTTCCTACTGCAAATTATGGCATATGATTAAACACAATTCCAGTTGTTTGTGACATAAAAACCACAAACTGCTAATTAAGACTCTCAATGTCAAGCTAGATGTTGAACCAAAAAGCTTAGGCCTGGAAGGAATCTCAGAGAACATCTAGGTGAAACTGCTTCTTCTTCTCATCTTTGTCCCCATTCTGTCAAAAAACAGAGACCTTAAGAGATGTGATGGCTATCCCCGTTCACAGAGCAAGGTGATAGGGCATTATCTCATGCTCTGGATTTCTTCTCTTTTCTTTTCTTTTTTTTTTTAAAGACTTTATTTATTTGACAGAGAGAAACACAACCAGACAGGGAACACAAGTGGGGGGCGTGAGAGAGGGAGAAGCAGGCTTCCCGCTGAGCAGGGAGCCCGATGTGGGACTCAATCCCGGCTGGGATCATGACCCGAGTCGAAGGCAGTCGCTTAACCAACTGAGCCACCCAGGCGCCCCTCATGCTCTGGATTTCTAATTCATTTTATCCAGTGGTAGAATTTTAGGACTGTGAGAAGTAAATATGGAAATATTCTGGTGGACAAAGCAGGCTAAAGAGAGGCACACTATTGAGAAAGTACCTGCGTAGCACTAAGCAAAATAACAAAAGGAAACCTTCTAAAATTAGAACAGTGGTGAGGGTGGAGTGAGGCAGGGAAGAATTAACCTTTCTGGGTGTCAAAATACATTATAAAACTTTACTAATTAATATATGGGGTACGGATTCACAGACTTATAAACCAGTGGAACATTCTCTCCCCCCCTCTAAATATATATATAATAAATATTCATATATATTATGGTTAGTATATGACAAGGGTATATGACAAAGGATCTCAAAAAAGTAGGGAAAGAGTAGCCTATTTAGTAAATAATATTGGGACAACTGTCCAGCTACCTGAAAAATAATAAAGAATTAAATGTAAAAAAGAAGCCACAAACATCCTACAAGATAAGAAAAATAGTGAATGCCTTCGGAAACTTGGTGTGGAAAAGGCCTTTCTAAGTATGATACAAAATTTAAAGGCCATAAAACAAGAAACCGATAACTCAAAATACATAAAGATGTAGAAATTCATTGTGGAGGGTCCACCGAGGAGTAAAAGGAGTGAAAGACAAAAGAAAAATCAGGGAAACTTTTAGCATCTCATATCTCTTATAGAAGAACAATTGCCCCCATATATGAGAATTCCTGGATGACATGAAAGACCAATTCCCTAGGAACGTAGTCAGGAGATATGAACAGAGGTTGTACAGCAAAAGAAAGAAAACATATTAAAAAGTTATTCTGGGGCGCCCGGGTGGCTCAGTTGGTTAAGCGACTGCCTTCGGCTCAGGTCATGATCCCGGAGACCCGGGATCGAGTCCCACATCGGGCTCCCTGCTTGGCAGGAGGCCTGCTTCTCCCTCTCTCACTCCCCCTGCTTGTGTTCCCTCTCTCGCTGTGTTTCTCTCTGTCAAATAAATAAATAAAATCTTTAAAAAAAAAAAAAAAAGAAAAAAGTTATTCTATGTCACTCATGTTAAGTGAAATGTAAATTATACATCCACTGAAACATACCTCTGTAATTTATCAAATTGGCAAAAATTCTGAAGTTCAATGATACACTTGTGTTGGTGAGGCTGTGGAAAAGTAAACATTTTCTAAACAGATACTCCCTTCAGGTGACAGCAGGAAATTTAGGACAATTTAGGAAAATCTCTTGAAAATAGTAATGCATGTGCCTCTGTCCTTTTAAGTAATTCCCCTTGTGCATTCTACACATACTGGTTATATATACATATGTCATTATATATTGCTGTATCTATGTGTCATCTATCTATCTATCTATCAACCTAGCCATCTATTTCAGTATTTTTAAGGATATTCCCTTGTGAATAATAGTGAAAGTGTTGCGATAAACTGAATCTCCACCAATAGGTGATGGATTAAATAGATCATGATATGGACGTGAACTAGAAAATAAAAGAGCTATGAAGAAACTATGAAGTAGCTCTCAGTATACTAAAGTAGAAGAAACTTTAAGAGATATTGTGAAGGTAAAAAGAGTTCAAAATACTGTGTAGAGTTGTTTACACTTTTTTCTTTTTTTGTAACTTGGCATGAGGTGGGGGAAACTATACATCTGTATTTATCTGCTTATACATAAAAAACTTTAGAATTACCAATAAGAAAGTAATTATAGTGGTTTTATGTGACAGGTGGCAGGAGATGAGGAACTGGAAGGATGGGGAGGAGAGTAGGAAGAAATGTTTTCACTGTGTACCTTTATATAAATATAAGAAACAGGGAAATGTGTTACCTTTTCAAATAATTAAATGTCAAAAAGGAAAAAAAAAATGTTAGAAGGAGAAAAAAAGCACCACTGACCTTCTGCATCAGTCAGGGTTCCAAAAGAGAAACAGAACTATAGAATACACATACAGAGTTTTATTGCAAGAAATTGACTTATATAACTGCAGGAGCTGGGTAGGCAAGTCTGAAATCTATGCATCAGGTTGTCAGGGAGGGCTGGCTGGAAAATCTCTGGCTGGGGCTGAGGCTGCAGAATTTCTTCTCCCTTAGGGAAACCTCAATTCTGCTCTCTTAACCTCTCAACTGATTGTATTAAGCCAACCCAGAGATGGAGGATCATCTTCTTTATATAAAGTCAACTGATTATAGATGTTAATCATATCTGCAAAATACCTTCACAGCAATGCCCAGATTACAGTTTGGTGGAATAACCAAGGACTAGAACCTAGCCAAGCTGACACAGAAAACTAACAATCACCTTCTTCCTCAGAAATCCAATTTGGGATCAAAGAAATGGTACAGTTTGAATATATATATTAAACGTGACAAAAAGCACACTGCTTGTCTTGGATTTCCTGGGATAACCCTGGGGTCAGATGTATTTTATCAAATCTAAGCCACTCTTGATTGTAAGATAAACCATTATTTTTTTGTACCACCAATAAAGAAAAAAACCCACCAGTTAAACTGACACTGTTGATGGATTGCACAACACATCCTTATTTCAGTGATGTTAAAATAGCAAAACTATATGAATGCTAGAATTTACGATAGTATACTCTACTCACGTGCAGCTAAATCAATATATCAGACTAGCACATTTCAATTTCAATTCAGAAAATATCATATTACACTTGACATATATTACACATAACACTGTTTGGCTCAAGATCTAAAAGTTAGCCCTGGGAGTGCGTGGGTGGCTTAGTCGGTTGAGCATCTGGACTCTTGGTTTCAGGTCATGATCTTGGGGTTGTGAGCCCAGAGTGTGCTTTGAGACTCTCTTTCCCTCTGCCTTGCGCATTCTCTCACTCCCTCTCAAATAAAGTAATAGATAAATGAGCCCTGTTGAGAATCTACAGAAGTATCTCCAAAGGTGAGTTGGGATTGGGAGGCTTTTTGGATAGAGAGCAGAGAGTGAGAGGAGAGTCCTTCTTGCCTTCTTCTCTCCACCCTCTGCCACCCCTCCACCTAGCGGGCAGGAGGACAACAGCAGCCTGCGACATTGTCTTTCATGCTGAGAATACTAGCTTTTCCCACTTCCTTTCCTTCCTCTTTGGCACTCAGATACTGCAGGGAGAGGCCAACCAGAGGTATTTCATATGCTAAGCCTAAGAATTAAAAGACAGCTTATAGCCTAATAACTACAGGAATGTTTAATTTTCATTCACTGATTTTTGAAGAATACTAACTCCTACTTTAGTTTAATGTTAGGACATAAGAGTGACAAAACCTCCCTGCTGTCCAGTTTAAAGGAAAAAAAAACTTGGGTGCCATTGATTCTAGGCAGTGAGTACAGAAATGACACCTGAAACCCAGCTGCGTCATCCTAATCGGTTGCAGTGACCTATGAGCCTCGAGGAAGTGGCTGGCTAGTCCCTCTATTTTGCCAGGGCCAAATTTTTAATTGCCATCACAAATTAAAGCTTTTACATGTAGCGAATGTATGAACATCAGCTCATCAAATGTATCCCACTGTTGTAGAAAACTGGTTCTGATTCCTATCTTTAAAGGGGCCCAAAAGGCATATCGGAACCATGCCTTGTTTACAGAAACTCTCTAATCTTGCTCTACTCTGTTTTATGGAACCCACAAAGAAATCTTGGGTGGGCTCAACAAAGCAAAAACAGTGCTGACTGCCTTTAACACTCCATTAGCGTGAATACAGAGCTCTAAAAGGATCCACCCAATTTTATTCAAACTGTCAGTGAAAAGTATAAAGAAAGGATAAAAATGCAAACGCAACAGACTCACTTACCAACTCTTATTTCTAAAGCTCTAGGTAATGATTTAGGATATACTTATGCTGTTTAAAAAGATGGCATCATAAACTCTTTGGGCTTTGAAATTTGCCTCTTTCTTTATTGTTTTTCTTTTTCTGAAACACAAGCCATACCAGTTTTAATGCTGAGTTTCCTCCCTAGTTTGTCAACCACTGGAGATATTGTTGTAGATACAATGTCAAAAGAAGAAAACAAAATCCTATAAAGAAGCAATAAGTACACCTCAAACACTGTGGGCTTCTGTGAATAGCTGTTAATATCTATTGTGCCGAAAACCCACTTAAAATGTATAGGTATATACAATAGCCTCAAAGCAGCTCAAGGAGCCCTTTTGTGTCTAATGTACAGATCATCTGAATACATAAAGAAATGTGCCTGAAAAATAAATTTTATGTGAAGGTATTTGGAAAAAAAAGAAAAAGGAAAAAAATAATAGCTAAGGGTCCAAGATTCTCCAAAAATAAAGGAGGAAAAAAATCATTTAGAAGAGATCCTAGGAGCTCATGAACTTTGGCATATTTTCATTATTTTTGACAAAATCATCCTGTGATGCCTCCAATGCTATTGTGAAATCTTATTTTAAATTCTATCTTTGAAAATAGGGTTCTGGAATGTGCACAACATCGGAGATAAAATCCTGAGTGTACTCTTCAAAGAAGGCAATGTGGCTCAAAAAGGCAGAGCACCTATTTGTGAAACATTTAGTGAGCATCTTCTATGGATGAGACATAGATGCAAAGAGGAATAAGGCACAGTTCCTGCCCTTGCAGTGTTTACAGAAGAGAAACGAGAGAAAACTGTAAAAATAATTACTCGATGTGCTGAAAATAAGTCACAGAAATGAAAGCAGTGGGTGTAAATACTTCCTTATGAATTCAGCTCCTTCCTCTTTTCAGCCTTGAAAGCTGGTCACAAACCTAATCTCAATTTCCTCCTCTCACACTGTGAGTGTAATGTTCTTTGTCTCAGAGTTCTCCATTTGTAGAATCTGAATTGCAAGTAATACTTGCTTGTTTCTCCCAGGTTCCAGCAAGGCTTTGAGAATGAATGGGTGGACTTCTAATTAAGTAAATGTGTGAGGAAGGATCTTTTTCATATCCTCCTATGGAAGCTATTCTTTTCAACAAAAACCAACAGCACTATCTTTGTGCTAAGAATCCATGCCAAGATCTTGCATCAGTTACAATCTGACTATTTTCTACATTGTAGAGACCATGTTAGGTTTTGAATCTAGGGGCCCTTGAAAAAATATAAAACCCGGAGAAGAGGTGGGTAACTGGTTCCCCTAAATTAATTTATTAGAAATGATTTAGCTCGATTCCTGGTATATGTTAATGGAATCAGACCTTGAAAGGCTGCGTTGCTCTGAAGGGGGCAGGAATGTTGCAGTAAAGGCAGGGGAGGGAGGAGAGCAGGCAGTCAGGGGCAGCACCTGCAGGAAGCATGGCGGCATCACGGGGAGAGGACAGTCTAGGGGTACACAGACCAGACTTGAAATTGTGGAGTTGGCTGTGCACCTTGGACACTTAGGTTCTTTTTTTTTTTTTTATTAAAAAGATTTTATTTATTTATTTGACAGAGAGGGAGATCACAAGTAGGCAGAGAGCAGAGGAAACAGGCTCCCCGCTGAGCAGAGAACCCAATGCGGGCCTTGAGCCCAGGACCCTGAGATCATGACCTGAGCCGCAGGCAGAGGCTTTAACCCACTGAGCCACCCAGGTGCCCGACACTTAGGTTCTTTAGGTCTTAGTTTCCTAATCCATGTAAATTTTGTTTAATACCTACAGTTGTTGAGATGGCTAAATGACATGACACATGATTTAGCATGGGTTACTTATGTATTTCGTGGTGTCTGGTGCCTAACGAGTACTCAATAAATGCGAATTCCTCTCCCAGGCCAGAGGAAGAAGGCTGGAAAGGAAGAAAATGCTAAGGGGAGAAGAAAAGAATGAAAGATGAAGTCCCTTGTGTGACCAGAGGGCACAGATTTTGAGTATTTACTAACTGTGGAAATCTGATATTGTCTAGGAAAATAATTATTATTTTCCCAGGCTTGTAGGTAGGTGAAAGACCACTGGATTGGGGTTTAGGAGGCTAGGGTTCTAGAATCAGCTACCCCTGGCCAAATCTGTGAACTTCACTGTGACTCCATTCCACCATCTGTTAAATGAAGATTTCATTTAGGTGATCTCTTCTGGTCTTAAGATTCTTGATGAAATGTTTAAGGTGAAAATAACTATGAAGCCACTTAATGTATTTCATCTAAATCTAATCTTTTAAAGGTCAAGAATAGGGGCGCCTGGGTGGCTCAGTTGGTTAAGTGACTGCCTTTGGCTCAAGTCATGATCCCAGAGACCTGGGATCGAGTCCCACATCGGGCTCCCTACTCGGCAGGAGGCCTGCTTCTCCCTCTCTCACTCCCCCTGCTTGTGTTCCCTCTCTGGCTGTGTTTCTTTCTGTCAAATAAATAAAATCTTTAAAAAAAAAAAGATCAAGAATAAATTTGAGGAAATTTATTTACACAGAGACTGTTTGCAATTGTGTAGTGTTAATATTATAAAAAGGGGTGAGGCAGTTACCATCCCTAGGCCTAAAGTTGGAGGTGGGGGATACAGAGTCTTGTAGAGACCTCTTTGAGAAGAATATGACCTTAGGTCAAGGTCTGAGACTTCCAATTCCTATTCTAAATCCAACTGGAAGACTTAGGACAGAAGAATTTAACAATGTAGTCCCTACCAGTTAAGTCCTCGGGCAGGGAACAGGCTAGTAGGGTTGAGAGTCCATATGGTGTGGAGATGGAAGACATCTGGCACAGGTCCAGATTTGGATTGGAGTCTTAAATGAGCCTTTGTTTTGTAACAGCAGAAGAACCCCAAGACACTGTTGCCTCCATGAGCCTGCTCATTGTACAACATACAGTGATCCTGGTTTAGCACTGGCAAGATCCCTGAAATGTTAATAGTATCAGAGAGGTCTGAAACACATAATCATTAGTCTGATCCATGAGCCAACAGTATTAAAAATACCTCCAGCTCTTACGTGAGGGATATGGAGCCTACCATTGCATTGAGAGTTCCACTCAAATTGTGGTAGAAACTAAGGAGGGCAGATATTTTCCCTCCAGCAAAGTAAGTTTTATTCTCATGCTCTCCATCTTCAAGGTCCTCTTGATTACTTTGGGGAAAATAAATAATCACCAATAATTGATGGTTGTCTATGTATCAAAATCATTTATACTTCCATATGAGGTGAGATTAAAAATGATGCAAATTTTTATTAAATCATAGGAGTGGGGCTGGTAAGATTCCTTGGGCAGATTTTTCTTATTAAGTGACAGATTTGGAAATATAAGAATATGTGTTTGTTGTCCCTTGCTCTGGCAAAGAGGGTAAAAGAAAAATTTACATAGAGAGCCCAATGGGCTTTCTAAAAGGAAGGGGTATGAGAATTATTCTTTCAGACATTTGAGATTAGGGAAATGAGTCTTCAAGTTTTATTATCTAGAAAAGGTGAGTTGAATAGTGTCCCCCCAAATCCCTGTCCTCTGGAACCTCAAAATGTAGATCTTATGGAAACAGTCTTTGCAAGTATAGTTAGTTGAGATGAGGTCATGCTCATCTCATGTTTGGGTCCCAAGACCAATGACTGGTATCCTTTTTAAGATTTTATTTATTTATTTAGAGAGCGAGCAGGGGGAGGGGCAGAGGGAGAGAGACAATCTTAAGCAGCCTCCCCACTGAGCATGGAGCCTGACACAGAGCTCGATTTCACAACCCTGAGATCATGACCTGTGCCTGAAATCATGAGTTGGACTCTTAAGCAACTCAGCCATCCAGGCACCCCCAATAACTTGTGTTCTTATAAGAAGAGAACTCGTAGGGATAATAGAATGAAGGAAATATGTGAAGATACAGGTAGAGATGGACTTATGTAGCTACAACCCAAGGAATGCCCAAGTTTGCTGGGCCAAAAGTTTGGTTACAAGCCAAGGAATGCTCAAGTTTGCTGCCTCCAAAAGCTAGGAGGCACCAAACTGTTTCTCCCTCACAGACTTCAGAAGGACCAACCCTGCTAACATATTGATTTTGTACTTCTGGCCTCCTGAAACCTGAGAGAATACATTTCTGTTGTTTTAAGCTAGCTAGTTCTTAGTAATTTGTTATGGCAACCCTAGGAAACTAATATAAGTTTGAAGACCTTGAAAAGGAGCTTGGGGATGGATGTGCATGTGGTAGATGGGTTAGTGCCCAGGACCCAATGTGAGAGCCTAAGGAAGGATTAGCTACAACAGAGTAACCTGGGAGCCCACGATTGAGGCATCTTTTGTCCTCTGCAGAAAATGGAGCCAGCAAAGTCATCATACAGAGACTGTGGCCAAGCATCCATTAGGGAGCCCAGGAATAGTCTTTGTTGACACACTGTGCAACTGAAACTGGGTCCATGGATTGACTGGAAGCTCTGGCTCTCTCTCTATGATTAACCTAGATTTGACCTTTTTGAGCTGAGTAAGTCTTTAGAATTCTTGAATTATTTGGTGTTGGGGTGGGTTAATGGTCAAGAAGAAGATATTGGACAACCTGTTAATAAGAGCCCCTAGATGCTTGAGTTATTGACTCTAAATGAAAATAAACACATGACTACACACAGAGTCTTGTGTTTATTTTGAGTTGGTGAAGCTGGTTATGCTGCTTATACCTTTATAATTAATGAGGTTAGGTTAGATATATTTATTATCTTTAAATAGGTTTAGAAACGGAAAGTTGGGGCGCCTGGGTGGCTCAGTGGGTTAAGGCCTCTGCTTTCGGCTCAGGTCATGATCTCAGGGTCCTGGGATTGAGGCCCATATCGGGCTCTCTGATCAGCAGGGAGCCCACTTCCTCCTCTCTCTCTCTGCCTGCCCCTCTGCCTACTTGTGATCTCTCTATCAAATAAATAAATAAAATCTTAAAAAAAAAAAAAGAAACGGAAAGCTAGAGAAATTAGGTAACTTGCTTACTGTCACACAATCTAGATTTAAATTCAAGTCTGAATTAAAAGCCTGTACTTTTAGTGTCTATAGATCCTTTTTCTTAGATTCACTGGGAAGCTACTGGATCTCCATCATCTCACATGGAAAATGCATCCTGTAGACCAATGTTAGAACTGGCTAGGAAGGGGTGGTCTGTAATCTGTGCCCAGAAGCAGGGGACTGTGGGCATGATGGAAACTAGGAAGGGTTGAATGAAGCTGGAAACCAGGCGTGGGGTGCACCAGACTGAAACGAGGCCTCAGCCATCATGATTAGGTGAAACCAAAGGCAAGGTTGCATGGGTGAATCCAGGTGTAGCAGCCAGCTAGCAAGTAGGGCTTACACAGGACTGTGTTGTCATGGAAACAGATCCAAAGGCCAGAACCTGGAATCAAACCAGGTCAGAGGCAGACAGTGATAAAGCCACTGCTGAACCAACAGGGTGCACACACAGGGTCTGATTTCCTCCAAATGCCCACCTGCTGCCCTTCCTGGCTTGGGTTCCTGCTCGTTACACTGAGGGAGTTCTCTGGCCCTGGAGGGCCTTAAAGTCACCCTCATTCTTCTGACAAGTAAAAGTCCGTCTATCACCTCTCTGAAACAGGCCTATTAGCCCCATTGGAATACATTCAGTGACAACTTTCCAAGGTAATGGTTCTATCTTAAAATGGTTTAACTGTGACAAAGTATTTTCTTATATAGTACTAAAACCAGGTCCTGAGTCAACAGAGTAGATTTCCTCTTTCTCCCAGGTGTCAGTCCCTAAATGTTTAGTCACAGGGACTGGCTGGAGGAATCTTCAGATTCTCAAAGTTCAAACAGCAGAAAATTCTGATTCACTAAAACTGAGCCAGAGCCAGAGAATCTGCATTTAGAAAAACTCCCAAGGTGTCTGCAATGTGTAGCTAGAGTTGGAAACCAATAATTTAGCTTCTTTCATTAGTTGCTGTTGATTCTTTCCTTCCTTCCTTCCTTCCTTCCTTCCTTCCTTCCTTCCTTCCTTCCTTCCTTCCTTCCTTTCTTCCTTCCTCCCCTTCCTCCCTCTCTCCTTTTTTCCTTTCTTCCTCCATTCCTTCCTCCCTTCCTCTTATTGATTCATCCCTCCAAATATTTCTGTAAACAACTGGGAAGAGCTGCCCCTTCCTACTTTGCTTGTTGTCTTGGTGTAAGCTTTCAAGTGTCTCCCTGTTTAGCACAAAGACTTCCCATTGGTCATCTCATCTCTAGTCTTTCACCCTTTTAATCTATCTTCCTCCAGGTTTGCCAAAGTGATCTTTAAAGACCATACATATGAGCATGGCCTACCTTGTGTCAAATCCTTGCTCATTCTCTGTTGCAGTAATAAGGGAGAAACAATTAAATAGACAACCAATGGTGTATTATTGCCTTTGGCACTTAGGCCTCAGCCTGCCTTCCTTCACTCCTATACCTCAACCATGCCACATCACTTGAGATTCTCTGACGCTTCCTACTCTCTGAGTGTTGTGTCTTTGCATTTGCTTTTCCTTCTACTAAGAATGCTCCTTTCTTTGCTTGATTAATTTCCTATTTGTCCTTCTACACTCAGCTCCTGCATGGCCCTTCAGATAAGCTATTCAACTCTCCACCCCACAATTTGTTATATAATATTTTGACTTGGTTATTTTGGCAATTTTTACCTTGGGATCATTTGATTTCAGGGACATTTTTATACATCATCATTTATTTGATTTGAGTTCGCTTTAATGGAGCCTAAAAAAGTAAAAAAAAAATTAATTGTTGACTTTTAAAAAATCCCAAAGAATTCCCAAAGCATTTATTCTTACTCCATAGCTGACCTTTACAGCATCCCTCACCCTCCCCTCTGGGGGTGAGGAGGGGATGTGGTTCAGGAATGCGGTGAAGAGGAGGAGGAGGGCAAGGGGGAGTGGAGTCACAAGTGGTGGATGGGTCCTTGATGGAGTGAGGATTAGGGTCAGCATGGAGCAGTGGGGCCTCCAGCTAATATAAGAGTATAATCGTTGTCACAAATGTTGCTTAGATATTCATAAAAATAAAGATATTCTGACATGCTTATTTCAAGTCAGCTCTGTGTTATGGGTCGAACTGTCCTTACCACCCAGAAGGTATTGCAGTCCCAACCTCAGTACCTGTGAGTACAACTATATTTAGAAATAGAATCTTGGCAGGTGATCAAGTCAGGATGGAGCCATTAGGGCATGCCCTCATCCAAAAAGGGGCATTTGGCTACAGGACGACACAGAGAGAGAAAGGAGAGAACATGACGTGAAGATGAAGACAAATCTATGAGCCAAGGAGCACCACAGGTTGTCAGAAAGCCACGAAAAAGTAGGATGGAGTCATGGAAAGATTTTCCCTCTCAGCTCTCAGAGGAAACCTACCCTCAGACACCCTGATCTTGGACTTCCACCCTCCAGAAACTGGGGGACACTGGGTTGTTTAAGCTGCCTAGCTTGTGGTCCTTCCTTACAGCAGCCCTGGTAAGCTAATACATCATGCAAAAATAGTGTCTCAGGAAGACCTGGTTCAGATGTCCTGTTTCAAGGCACGTGGCTTGTCCTCTGAGCTCCCAGAACGTCACTACTCTGTATGTTAATGGATTGAAATATACCTATCTTGGGCACAGGACTATTAGCTCTCTTCGCCTTGCTTTTTATTTTACATTTTTAGTACCTACTAGTGTTGAGTCTCAATAATTTGTTATAAGTCAACCACAGGGCAGGAAGATGCTGAATTTGACAGGGGTTGGTTGAATGGCTGCCCAGATTGGCATCGTGCTCCGTTTGCTCTGGTCTCCAGGCTGTATGTTTTCTATTACACAGTGAAGAGGTCTAGCAAATTCACCTGTAGAGTTTCCTCTTCAGGCTCAATTTCCTCTGTTCCTCTAGTTGTACCTTACGTGCCCAGGTTTTCAAAGTTCTCATTATACTGCTCACTCTCCTCTGGATAGACTTGCTCTTGAATAGTGGTGTCTAAATAGCACACTCTTCAATTACCAGCACCTTTTTTTTTTTTTAAGTTTCTATTTGTTTGACAGAGAAAAAGAGTGAGCCCAATTAGGCAGAGAGGCAGGCAGAGGGAGAGGGAGAAGCAGGCTCCCCACTAAGCAATGATCTCGATGTGGGACTCTATCCCAGTACCCTGGGATCATGACCTCAGCCCAAGGCAGATACTTAACTGACTCAGCCACCCAGGTGCCCCGTCATCACCATCGCCTTCCTTGTCTATTGGCTCATTGTGGCTGATTTGGGACTGCAGCCCACCTCCTGTGCAATGCCTTTTCACATGGAAAGTTCATCCAAGTCTTCCTTTGTTCAATTTCAGCAAATTTTACGCCCACCCACTACCACACACACCACCATACATATGCTCCACACATATACTACTTTATAAACCACTCCTGTTACATTTTACTCAGTTTTCCTTACTATTATGGTTTATTAAGATAATTTTATTACTCAATGTATCGTCTTAATTTTATTAACTCTCTTACTCAGTTTTGGGGCATCTGAAAATATGTTAAGAGCTTTGTTTGTTTTCAACTCACTGCTAAAAATGCTGAACAGTTAGACGTTTACCCGGCACACCATAGCTGGGTAATCACCAACTCTCTGTTTTATTTTTATTTTTTTCTCTATATAGCCTTGGCCCAAATGAACACAGAGCTGGAAAGCAGAGCAAAGCCCTTCAGTACGATGCCAGCCAAGCATCTCTTTGCACCTACTTGGGTACCTGTGAGGGAGATTTGTGTGAGTCACAGATTTCTTTTTTGCACAAATGATCGCCCAGTCTCAGCCCTCTGTGTCTGGCTCTCACAGTCTGGCGCGAGCTGCCTCCTTACCCAGCTGTTCGAATGGGACCTGGCAGAGTGATGGTGATCTATTCTCGACTTTTCTATTCGAAAAAACATTGACCTAACCTGCTTGTTTACCTCCATTACCTTTACCTTCATTACCCGTGGATGAAGATTTTAAGTATTAAAGTGACCAACACCAACTTTTCCCATACTCTGCTACCATCTCAGGTGCTAACTAACAGGTAGGTCATTTAGTGAACTTGAGATGTCATACAGGGAAGAGTGGGACCTCTGGAATTTGTCTTCGGTCCGATTTCAGCTCTGTTAGTTGACTGTGTGGTCCTTGCTCAGTTATTTAACCTCTCTGAGTTTCAGTGTTTTCATCTGTGAAAAGATGATATTAATACCTGTCATTATTCATGAGTATTAAGTTGAATTAATTTATGGTAAGTGCCTATCACGGAGACTGGCACAAGTAGGCGTTTAATAGACATTATCATCATCATTATCATTTAAGCATAAAGCATTTACATCTCACACTAAGACGGAGGGGATTGTGTGTGAAATACCTCAATGTACTTACCACTGCTCTAACGTAAGAGCTTCATGCACGAACATGGGCTTTTATTGAATTATTTCGCACATCTAAGGAGTACCTCCAAATAAATGGAAAGGTTCACCTAATTACCCAGCTCCTTTCACGCTAAGCAGGATTGGTTCACTTTTCTAGCGTGCCTCGGAGATCTGTGAACTCCCCAAAAGGGGGCCATCTCAACAGAAAGCAGCCTAACCTCTTAAAACTGAGGCTTTAAAAACACCCTACAAAGTCCCCAAAAGAATAAAGACTAATTCTGATGAGGTCTATCACGCACTATTAACTAAATAGGAATGTTTCCTTGACATCTGTACATTCGACCAACACACCCAATTAAGGAGAGTGAAAAGATTGTTCTTCCATGGAATTGACTTTTATGATCCGTTTTTTATTGTTTCACTCTGCCCACTCGCTTTAACGTCTTTTATTTTGTTCTCTTGAGAAGCGGATTTTTCCTTTATGTTTGTTTTGTTCTTGTCAGATTAAGAAAGAATAGCAGTAGAAGTTGGTAAATACTTATTTGTCCTAGGATGTGAGGATCACTAGAATAATGATTGAAATCAATAATCAAACCGGTTTAATTGAGGAAGCTTTTATTGTACTCCTTTTTATATTGAGCTGCCGTGTGTGGGCCTCTGGGGGACTCAAGGATGATCCAGTGTGGGTTTCTGTCCACAAAACAATTAAAAGTGAAGAGGGACAATTTCAGCAGAAATTGCAGGAGCAAAGGCATGGGGGTGGGGGGCGGGAGGCAGCAGGTATTTGCAAGATGCTTAGAGTATAGTGCTAGAGGAAATGATTTGTTTTGGGGGAAGAGGAAGTTGGAAGGGTCTGACTGTGAGGGCTTGATTGTAATTATTTTGCATGCTGTTTTCTCTGATAATTGATCTAATAT
Source organism: Spilogale gracilis (assembly GCA_004023965.1). Taxonomy (NCBI): domain Eukaryota; kingdom Metazoa; phylum Chordata; class Mammalia; order Carnivora; family Mephitidae; genus Spilogale; species Spilogale gracilis. Next base: position 17,477 of record PITA01005512.1, on the reverse strand, counting down.
ACCAAGTGTCAGTTTTCATTGAATGAAGCACTGAAACAGTGGTGCTCAAATGAGATGAAGTCAGTGTTAAATAGCTTTTGGTATGTGTATCTATTAGTTTTTGCAGTGTTAAATTTGCTTGTCTGACATATCACTGTGTATTAATTAGTGATGAAAGCCCTCAAAAACTTCTAATGAAAAGCTCCACAGATTGACAACGTAGAAGTCAGGCACTTCTTTGTCTCTAAATTTCAAGTGCTTTTCCCCTCTGTACCATCTGTTTCTCATCTTCAAATCCTCAACTAACTCAAAGTAGTTGGATTATATCACATTATTTCAATTGGATGGGATTGTGACTGTGGAGATTAAGTAAGAATAGCATTGAGCCCTGACTCTGAGGACTAATATTTAGCATTTGGTAGTTGTTAAGAATTTCAGAGATGGCTAGCCCATAGGCAAAGTGAAGTCTTTATTAAAAAAGCAACATCAATGTTAACTTTTAGAGAGAAATGGTAGATGATTGATTCCAAGGTCCAGCCTAGGGGGCATCCTGTATTGTTCAAGTGTTTGTTTACTTCTCTTTCTTCTCCTAGAGATGGCACTCCTTCCTTCTCTGGGTTCTCTGGCTCTTTGGATATAACCCGTAGCAGCTTTGGGGGGTAGATTGTCTTCATGGGTTAAGTATTACATTAGGCTATTATCCTAAAATCAGAGTTCACACCATCATATCTGCAGGATCTCTCTGTTGACCTGTTTTGTGTGTGTGTGTGTGTGTTTTCCCCCTTTTATCTCAAATCAGACAAAAATGTATGGTGAGAAATAGAATGAACTCTCTTTTCTTTAATGGTCTTCATAAGTCTGGGCCAGGTCCATAAGTTTTCCTTTTGCTGATGAGCATAGATTTTTAACTATAAAGTTTTGTATATAAGAATTGATACAGTCCCCTCCCCCTTAAGTGAACAGAAATCTGCCTTTGAGCTCTCATCTTGGTGGGGCTGGCAGCAAATTTAATCTTTAGCATCATCTGCTCTCGACTCCACCAGATTGTACAAAATTCTGAGGTATTTTAAGCTGCACAAAATATCAAGGTAGTTTCTAGCTTACTGATAACCTCTGCCATGCCTATTGTCATGATCCTTCCAAGTCTAACGACTATGCTGCTTTTGTTTCAGATGTGAAGACAAAGAAATCATTACTTTTAACTAGAGCTCAGTGTCCCTGCATGACTACACAGCAATGGCTTGAGCTACCCTCTCAAATTACTGCTACAGAGCGGGGCTGTTCTTGGGACAGGTGCGTCTCTGCTATCCTTGTACTTCTCTTAACTTAGTCCACAAGTCATGGGTCTTTTTCTCCCTGTCCTCCAAAACACTGTCATGGTGTCATCAATGAAATCAGTCTTTTGCTGACTTCCAAACATTTGAATCAGCACAGCAAAACATTTGAATCAGGAAATTCAAAGGGTCTGGCTACCTGCTTGGTAACATGGAAAGTACATGGAAGAAAGGCCTCAAATAGTTAAATATCAGTAGACTATCCTGCCTCATTCTCACCGAAGGAAGTAGGATTCTTAGTGAGACCTACTTTCTCTCCTAAAATATTTTCCCTCCTGGGTTCTTTTACCTTCAATATTTTTCATACATCTCAGATGTTTTTAATATTTTAAAGCTGCTCTGGAACTCTACTAAAAACATCCTTGTTGTCATTTTTCTTTCTGAATATCTTTCACTTTTTTGAATAATCATAATCATAATAGTATAACTCCTCTGGTGTGTGTGTGTGTGTGTGTGTGTGTGTGTGTGTGTGTGTACCTGCAGTGTATTACTAGAAAGAAAACAATTTGGGATGCCTGGGTGGCTCAGTTGGTTAAGTGTCTGCCTTTGGCTCAGGTAATGATCCCAGGTCCTGGAATTGAGCTTTGCGTTGGGATCCCTGGTCAGTGGAGAGCCTGCTTCTTCCTCTGCCTGCTGCTTCCCCTGCTTGTGCTCTCTCTCTCTGACAAAGAACTAAATAAAAGCTTAGGAAAAAAAAAAAAGAGAAAGAAACAATTTTATGTTAGTTGGTCATAAACACATGGAGTCTAGGGAAGGGAGGTGGGCATAAACAAGCATTTCTGTACTTTTCCTTTTTCTGTTGAGTTGCCATTTTAGAGTTGGTCTTACTTGGGTTTCTGCAAAAAAATTTCCCTCCTTGGTCTCTGTCCTTCGTGGGTCCCAGCTCCGCTTGTGCAGAGATGTCAAGGTCACGATGATCTTTGTTCTGGTCTGGAATAGATGCCATCAATTCTTATTCCTGTGGTCATTACTGGGATTGTTTCATCTCGGTACCAGCATAGGGTATGGTCACGCTTCCTAAACAACTTTGTAGTTAGGCATAATCATGTGACTTGCTTTGCCCAAAAAATGTGAGCTGAAGTTACATGTGTCACTTTACGAGCTAGTGCTTGGTTCTTGTTGCCCCACCCCACACTGTGACTCATCAAGGAAGCCTATGCTAAAATAGACCTCCCTTTAGTCTCAATCCTTGAGTAACCACAGTGAGAAGTCCTGTGTTGGTTCACATTGCACATTTGGAAGGATGAGAAATATATATGTTCTGTGTTTAGCCACTGAGATTTTGGGGTTGATTTTTACTAAGCATGACCCAACCCATGCTGGCTGACATGGTCCTCTTTAGGAGATTAGCAATTTCAGACTTTTTGGAATAGAACATCTAAAAGATAACAAAATAAATATCTTTATCTTATTAACATCCACCACCTGACTTTTTGGTTTATAGTTTATGATATCTCTGCCTTTTTCTTTGGTCTTCTAAATATCCCTTCTATCTGAGCAAGTATAGATAGAATGAAAAGAAGAGATTGAGTGGGGTAGACAACACTTCCGTGCCACAAATGGTCTGGGCACTGGCAGTCACCAGTTTTTCATAGCTTCATATTTCTTAAATGATCCATACATCTATACTCACTTCTCTCTCTCTCTCTCTCTCTCTCTCTCTCTCTTTCTCGTTAAGCTACTTGATTGTCTGAAGTGCAAAAGGCAAGATAGCATTTTTTCCACACTGATGTGGTTGCCCCATTTGGGTTAAACACAAACCTCTTTAGGTCTTTCTTGGGCACACAGTCAGCAGGCTATTCATTCAACCTCATAAAATGGTTATTGATGACTTGCTGTGTACTAAGAATATTCCTAATTCTAATCAGTGATGGTTGTTCTAAATAAAAATCACAAGGATATATAAAGGCATACATGAGGGAGAACTGATCTATTTGGGGGCACCAGAAAGGCATTCTTGAGGAAGCAACGTTTGAGTTGAGAGCTGAAGGATGAGTTACAATTGACCAAGAGGATGATGGGAAGGTTTGGGAGCCAGGAGTTTCTGCAGAGTAAGTAGCATTTGTGGGGAGGCTGGAGGAAGCACGACACACTGGAAAAAAAAAAAAAAAAGAAGAAGACTTGTATAATAAGCTGAAGCACAGAAGTTAGCAAACAGTGTATGATGAGACTGAATGTGTAGTCGGGGCCAGACTTTATAGGGCCTTGTAGGCCATGTTGTAGATTTGGTTATTTTAAAAAGTCATGGAAATCCATAGAAAGATGAATATTTTAGGCTGGCCATTGACACCAGAATATTTGAGTTTGTGACTAGATTTAAGTTTATTCATTCATTCATTCATTCATTCATGCATTCATTTAGATTTCATATGGGGATAAATAATAGGTTGTGGTATTAGCTAGGGTGACCTTTATAGAAATTAGAGAAAATGCAAGGAAATTGCTTGAAACAAACTAAATCATCTGTAGCTTGCTTTGATATGGTAGTCAAAGTGTAGGGAATGGGGTAGAATGGGTTTATCTGAATTTATTGGATCAAGGCTAAGATGGGCAACAGTAGGCCTTGTCTTTTTAATGTATTCTCCCAGGGATGGGGTACATCCTAAATTACAGATTCAGTGAGCCAAAGTAAGGCAAGGTCTCATCTATCTCTATCATCTCTGTCTGTATCTCTCTATAGTCCAAGTTTTTACTAGCCTAAGACCAATTACAAGCAAAAAATGTGCTTAGATGTGGATAGGTAGTATAATTTACAGAAAAAGTTTATCAGTTCATTTTAAAATTTATTTTTCCAGTTTTATGGAGATGTAATTGACATATAACATTGTACAACTTTAAGGTATACAACATGAGGATTTGATAAATGTGCATTTTGTGAAATTATCATGACAACAAATTTAGTTAAAACCCATTACATCACGTAGTAAAAAAAATTGTTTTCTTACTATGTGATGAGAACTTTTAAGATCTACTTTTGTAGATACTTTCAAATATACCATACAGTATTAAGTATAGCCAGGTCACCAGTTTATAGTGAAATATATTGTCCAGGACTCATACCAGCCCCCCTTGATGTTTGGTAGCAACTGAATCATATTTTCAAACAGTCCGAACTCAACCTCTAAGCTTTTACGGTAGGAAGCAATTCCAAATTGGCAAGCTAAATTGAATGCCCTGTAGATCATTTCCACATATGACTTTCTGTTGTACAAAACAAATCCATATTCATTCCAATGATTTTCCCTTCATTCTTTTCAAACTCCCAAGCAGAAAAGATTAGATTCAAGTTTCCTCTCATAAATTACACAGTTTTAAACTCAGTAAATTTACATAAGCCCCTAACACCAGACTTCCTCCAACTAGTTGAAAAAAATACAGCATTGACGTATCACATTATCTATTCATAGATTTTCAGATTATAAATGATCTAGCTTTTTGTAGGGTTTAACCATGAGAAAGATCAGCTTCAGTCCTCACAGTGAGGATAGAGCCAGAGGGTTGGGCTACTTAATGAGCCTAGGGTCTATGACTCAGTGCCCAGAAAGGATCAGGAGAGGGAAAGAATAAACTAGAATCCCAGAAGGACCCAATTTAAAACAACACTTTGGAGGAGTGTCATGACAGGAGGACTGGTATTAAGTGCAAGATTCAAGCCATTAGCCCATGTTCATTCCATACAAAGCTTCTATTTGATATTCTAAATTGGTGACAAACTCCTCTGAGGGACTCCGGTGAGCCTTTTCTGGAGATGGGATGGGCTCAGGCCTTCTAGGTGCATGTGCTTGGCAGAGTGAAGACATGGTTTATAGTTCCCACTCTCTCCCTTTCCCTTTCTTGCACTTCACTCCATTGCTTCTGCACATCAAGTGTCCTCATTCCTCTCCTCCTTGTGCTTATTTTCCCCATTACATTTAAATTAATGGCCTTATTTTCTTTATTCAATCAATTTTCATCTTCCGAAATAACATTTTTGCTTGTCATTTCTGCCTGGATTTTTTTGAATTTTCTCTCCAGAAAGCCTGATGTGACAGTTATTCAGACCTCCTCTCTCCCAGCCCACCTCCTTTCTCTGCATATCTACTGTTCTTATAATCAACGTCACAAAATTTCATGTCTTACGGTTCTCTCTCTCTTTTTTAATGAATTTTGTTGCATCTCTTCAGTGTGCTATAAGCTTCCTTAAGACAGGGCCATGTCCTATACTTTTTTCGCTTGAACAGGCTTCAGCTGGGCATAAAACATGCACTAAAAACCCGTTGACTAATTATATTGCTCTTTCTTTTCTTCCTGTCAAGATTGTGCTGTATTATTTGAGGTTTTTAGTTTAGCTTCTATTGGAATAATTTTACTATAACAGCATAGGTCTTGCCAAATACATTAAAATAAAATACTACGCAAATATAAATCACTTAGTAATATAGCAAATAAAGTCTAAGTTTTATAGATCACCAGTTTTCCAAGTATTCATTGCACTTCTGTAAAATTCACACCATTTACTAAAATAATAATTATATATATTTTTCAGGATACAGATGACTCATGTCTATTTTAACAGTGCAGGTTAAGAGCACTTACATAATTTATTATAAGTAGAGAAATATCTTAGATTTACAAAAGAAGTGGCCTCTTTATTTCTGTAAGATATTTAGGTTTTAATGTATTATGGTATATCCAGAGTGATTACTGTATAATAAATAATTCTTATGATCTGTTTCAACATTTACTGTAATTCTTTCCAGCTTAAATTGATAATTTCAGTGAAATTAATGACTTAAATGAAATATTGGTCTGCTGACCATTGCCAGGAAAATTTTCCTAAAATTCCTGATGGTATGGATGTGGGGATGTGAAAAATATGAAATTAATTTAGTCCCTTTAAATAGAAAGACAGATGTCTGTTCACTTGGAATGATATGAAATATATTTTGAAAGTAGTCTGTGTTCAGGGCACCTGTTGGCATAGTTGGTTAAGTATCTGCCTTTCGCTCAGGTCATGGTCCTGGAGTTTGGTATTAAGCCCCGAGTTAGGCTCCCTGCTCAGTGGAGAGCCTGCTTCTCCCTCTCCCACTCCCCCCACATCCCCTTGCTCATGCTCTCTCTCTCTGTCTCTTGTCTCTCTTGGTCACTCATTCTCTCTATCTAAAGTAAATAAGTACAATATAAGAAAAAGAAATATGTGTTCATACAGGAAATTTTAAAAATGCAAAAAGTATGAAGTGGAAAATAAAAGTCACCAATGACCCTGATTTCTGAGATAACTACTGTCAACATATTAGTGTGTCTAGGTTTTTTAAGCTCAGCATTTGACCATACACATCAAATATATTGTATTTTTGTTCTTAGCTACATGGAGATAAAAATAAATGCAAATATTTATAAAATTTTTAAAGTTATGAAAATATGAGTGTATTTCATGGACTTTAAAGATAAATTTTTGCTCTGATAGTTAGTAAAATGTCTAGTGTCTAGCTCAAGTCCCAGAGTTTTAACATTTAGCCTTGTATCTAGATGCATAGTTACTGACTTCTGCCCTTAAGGACAGTTGTGTTTTTGAAAAATATTTTGTAGCCTTTTTGATAAATTGTTTCGCACAGGCTAGAACATATGCTCTAGTTAGGATTAGGGACACAATGATTTTTCTCTTCAAATTTCTAGTGAATTTTAAGTGTTCGAGAAACATGCCGGATTGACAGATGCTAACTTGGAAGACATCAATAAACACGGATAAGGACAGAGAAAAACAGATCTGCTTTGAGCACACTCAGAAATAACAGGCAAGGGACGCTTAGGGGCTCAGTTAGCTAAGCATCTGCCTTTAGCCAGTTCATGATCCCACAGTCCTGGGAACGAGCCTCGCATGGGGCTCCCTGCTCAGCAGAGAGCCTGTTCCCCCTCTCCCTCTGTTGCTCCCCCTGCTTGTGCAGTCACTCTCTGTCAAATAAATAAAATTAAAAGAAAAATAACAGGCCAGAACTATAAAGCTCAAAACCCAGGAGGGCAGCATATCAGGAAAACAGTAAACATTCAGTAAACAACAGAGATTCAGTAAACAACGGAGATCGAGGATAGTTGTACAAAAAATTGTGCTCTAGTGGACTCTCAGAAACTGTATACACACTGGGAATAGACAACAGAGATTTTTCTCACTTTTGTTATTTTCAAATGATTACATGGACAGCTTTGAGTAAATAACCCTTATTTTTGGAAATATATACATATGTTGGTGGTTTAGAAACAAATGACAAAATATTGACATCACCAGGAAAATCAGACATCAGGATCCAATTACAAATACATTTAGATTGATGTATAAATGTCCACAGCATTTTGCAATTTAAATGAATTGCATGGAGTTCAATCTCAGAGTATAAGTTTCAGGTGACTCAAAATCCAAAGCATGTAGATACAATGTGTGAGTCTCCTGAATCAACCTCCATCAACTATGTGGGACTGACATGCTATGGTAAGGTATTGGAGAAGTATGTTTCCACATTTTTTTTGTTTGTTTCCTTGATGTTGGTCTTCTCTGGTAGACCTAGAATTCATGTTGGTTCCAGCACTAAGGAAGGAGATTCACTCTCACTCACCACACATTTACGAAATAACTTATTTAAGTTAAATGTTGGTTGAATGAATGAATAGATGAGGAAAGCAGGCTCTTTAGATTACAGTAGTCATGCATATGAAGGGAAATGCTGTCTACAACCAGAAATAATGTTTTTCTTGGGAAGAATATGAATCTCTTCAAGAATTATCCGAAAGTAGTTCTTGAGAAAAATTTAAAGGCAAATTAGCGAGAAACACAAAACAGAGAGCAATTGTGATAGGGAAATGGGTGGGATAATTTGATAAGCTTTAATTATATCCCAGAAAAAGGTCTTGTATAAAGGCATATTACAAGAAGAGCAGAGGCTGAGAACAAGAGGTTTATTTTTGCAACCCTACTGAGATTTCCCCTTCATTTGTATCTAGATTGGCTTGGCTTCTACATGTAGCCCAGCTGTGTCTCCACCTACTGAAGGAAGAGGGGAGTCAAGACAATTACCCTGCTAATTTATCTAAAAAAGACAAAATTACGGACACAGTTTTCTCATTTCCCCCTGAATTATCCAGGTAGGGGGTCCAGAATGATTAAGTTTCTGAGGAAATCTTTCCTCCTCTTCGTTTTGCATCTGCGTATGCTGCCGACTCTTTCCCCCATATCTGCAGCTGAAATTTTCCTCCTGCTAAATACTTAGTATTCTGTTCCTTTACAATTGGTTAGGAGGTCACAAGATATGGATCTGAGAAGAAGTTCCATCTTCAAACACATGGACACACACACTCACAAAGCGGAGATCCATTCCCACAATTCTGCTTTGATATACTCCATATTTTATAAGTACTAAATGAAAAGCAGAGGCTTCTATTAGATGGACCAAGGTTCAGTAGAGGCTTCATTTCATCTTTTTTTTTCTAAGTAGGTTCTATACTCTTTGATGGGAAGGACCGTTCCATCTATTTCTCATTGAAACCTCCCTGCCGCTTAATATAGTGCTAGTCACACAGCTGTTTTTTAATAAAGTACTTTTGAAAATTAAATGTCCCTTTAATGTTTGTTGAATGTGGAATAAGTTTTCAGTAGAGTTTTGTAGAGTGCCTAACATGTATGAAGCTGATGTAGGGATGGTAGTGTGTTGTCTGAGTCCCTTTGGGCTGCTATAACAACATACCACAGTCTGAATGGCTTATAAACAACAGAAATGTATTTCTCATGGTTTTGGAGGCTGGAACTCCAAGATAATGGTGCCAGAATGGCTAGGTTCTGCTGAGAGCTCTCTTCTGCATTGCTGACTTCTTGGTGGGTCCTAACATGGGTGGAAGGGGCTGGGGAGCTCTTGGGGTCTCTTTTCTAAGGACACTAACCTCATTCATGAAGAATCCATCCTCATAACCTAAGCACCTCTCAAAGGCCCACTCCTAATAATCATCACGTTGGTGATTAGGATTTAACATATAAATATTTTGGTAGGGGAGGGGACACAAATAGTCAATGTATAGCCCATGTTTTATAGGGAACTACATACCTTATCTTTATCTCTTCATTTTTGTGTCAATGGAAGCAAAGGCAAAGCCAGGCCAGGACATGGGACACTCTGGATGGCTATAATAATTTCAGTGATTTTTCACATTGCTATTCTTTGAATATTCCTTTAACATTTACGTTGAAAAGTTACTGCATAAGATGGAAGATAAGGATAAAGAAAGACAACCAGTTGTAGCAGTTCTCAGCTTTTCTAGAATCATCGCCAGTGAGTCAGTTTTGAATTACAACTCACGTTACCCTCTTAAAAGAGGGAAAACAAACGCTGTGATCTGTTAGGTGTAGCGTCCATAGAAGGACTGCGGAATCAGCAGGTGGTTACAATGTCTGACCTCCTCTAATCTCCCACCTTCTGAGTTTATTCCTTCCGTCTATAACCAGTTTGCTCTGAGAAAAGTTCAAGTAAAAACAAATTTCTTCATCTCATTCCTGTCCAGTGACACATAGTGACTCTTTAGAAATGGTCACTATGTACAGTTGCCCAGCCACCCTTGTGATTTGGCTTAGGGTGGAATTTGTGACATGAAAAGTTTGGATAAACCATTTTGCTTCAGGACATGGCTGACTCACATGCTACAACATAACTGAAATATCCTAGACTCCATCTAAAGTCTGTCTTTACCTTTGGAGGTGACTTTTTGGAGATGAACTATAGAAGATGGAAAACAGGAACTGATTGGATTGTCATTATTTTTTTTTTTCCTTTTTCCTGAGCTCTGCTTGGGGGAAAGACTGACCTATAAAGAGTTTGTATTCTAGACCATTCTCCACAATGAATGTGGAGCTGGGGAAGCTGTGGCAGGTGTATGGTGTCCCAGGGCTTCTGGAAGTTACATTTTCAGCAATATGTAATCAGAAGCCATGAACAGAAGGGCCACAGACAAAGTTGCACTTAGCTTTCCTTATAAAATTTTACACCGTTAATCCTTAATCATAATTCTGGTATTAAAATGTATTGGTTTGAATCTACATTAGCACCCTCTGGGATTTAGAAGCAATTACATTTAAAAATGGAATTGCAGTCCACACAAAAACAGGAATGATCTTTAAAGCAAATTAAACAAAGGCTCTAATTACAAATCCATTTAATTTACAGACAGAGAGAATTAGCCTTTGGTTCAATGGTAAATAAATATGCAGAGAAACAATAATCCACAATTTAATAACACGAACAAAGTATTTCTTATAAGCTTCAGGACTAATGTTTGATCATAGTTGCCATGTTTCCATATCATTTCACCTTTTGAATTTTAAAAGGTTTGAGAAGAAATTAGTATGTGGAGAGAAAAGAACGAGTTCTAAGTTATATTCTGGTTACTCTTGCTCATTCATTATGTCTGGAGATCATTATCTCACAGGATTAGTGGTATAAAAACCGAATTTAAAAAAAGTTTCTTTCACACTGCTCTTATTTTATTAAATCACCTCAGCATTTAGAGTGTCCTGGAAGTAAGAATAGTTTAATCTGGAGCCCCCATCAATCTCTCCCACTCCATATAACTTGAAAAACTACCCTGAGTTTGTAAATCTCCAAGGTAAATTCACATCAGTCATTTTGTTACACTCAATAAGAGAGTTAAATAAAACTTCTCTCTTTTAGGAGCAATTTATAGAAAACTGAGATTCACTAAATGAGAGTGTTGAGATTTGGGTATAGAAATTCAATGTACTATAAAATTTGGCTTCTGTATTTTCTAAAGTCATTCCCTTTATTTCTAAATTAAATGTTGCACCATAGTTAGATTGAACTGAATAAGCTGAAGTTAAGAAGCAACATAACTCATTAAATAATGGACATGTATGTTTGAGCAAATAAAATTAAAGATCTATTATTATTATTATTATTATTATTTTAGAGAGAGAGATAGAACATGGAGGGAGGGACAGAAGGAGATGGAGAGAGAAACGCAAGTGGGCTTGGTGCTGAGCACAGAGCCTGGCAAGGGGCTGGGTCTCATGACCCTGAGATCAGGACCTGAGCTGAAACCAAGAGTTCAATGTTTAACTGACTGTGCCACCAGGTACCTCATAGAATTAAAAGAAAAACGATTCTTTTTTTTATATCATGAAATAGTAATGGAAGCAAATGAAGTGGTCCAGATATATATAAATACTCAAGAGATCTTCCTTTACTGACTATTTTTGCCACATCAATATGGAACAGAGTACACAAATAATAGTCTTTTGGATTGATACATTTTGTGTAAAGCTGTCCAAAAAAATGTCATTTGGCTTTGTCACACCTGTTAGTGAGACAGAAATATTATCAGTGATCTTTTCAATGAGTACCAGAGTTTCTTTTAACTTTTGTAAATAATTTTTAGAGGAGTACAATATTGCTTGTTTACTTTTTGGTATATAGTGAAACAACAGCCATATCATCTCTGCACATTTAACAAACTCAGCTGGAAGGTTCTTCTGCTCCTGTCTGGTCTTGGCAAGGGCTGTGCTTTTCTGGAGACTTGACTGAGCTGGAACATCCAATATGGCTCACTGACATGACAGAAACCATGGTAGTGATCGCAGGAAAGCTGATACCAGTTGAGATGCTGGAGTGACTGGGCATCTCTCTCTCCAAGTAGTTTCAGAAACCCTCCTCCTCCATCGTGTGAACTTCTCTGTGTGTAGGCTGTCTATGTGGCCACTCCAACAAGATAGCTGGTCTTAGCAGTTCAGGGGTCTTAAAAGTACAAAAGTAACAACTACCTAGAGTTTTTAAGGCCTTAAGCCTAGAAGTAGTACAATATTCTGCTGCATTTACTGGTTAAAATAAGTCATAGAACCAGCTCGTTGTTAATGTGGGAAGGGACAACACAAGGGTAGAAATACAGGGAGGTGTGATTCATTGGAGTCATTATTAGAGACTAATTACCACCATCATTTATACACACACACACACACATATGAACAACCTTGATAACTAGTCTCTAATAATGTACATGTATATATACGTGTGTGTGTGTATGTGTGTGTGTATATGTATACCCCCTTTTGACCACGACATGTTTATTGTAGGCCACCAGTCCTGACTTGCTGGATTCGTTCTGCCTGGCAAAGTTGTGAAGCCATTCATATGAAATAGGTTATAGGTATGACCAAAGATTTTAACCATGTATCATCTGGGCTGTAGTCAGAAATTCAGATTGACTAAATGTAGTATGGGCTGAGTTGTGTCACTTCAAATTCATATGTTGAAGCCCTTAACCCCCTGTACCTTAGAATGTGACTGTATTTGGAGATGGGTCATTTATAGATGTGATAAAGCTAAAATGAGGCTGTATGGTGGGATTACATCCAATATTGCTGGTGTCCTTTATAAGAAGAGAAAATGTGGACATGCCAAAGAGACACAAAAAGTGCATGTGCACAGAGAAAAGGCCATGTAAAGAGGCAGCAAGAAGACAGCCATCTGTAAGCCAAGGAGAGGTTTTGGAGGAAACCAGTCCTGCTGGCACCTTGATCTTGGAATTCCAAACTAGACAACTGTGAGAAAATAACTTCTGTTGTTTAAGCCATGCAGTCTTTGATATTTTGTTATGGCAACCCTAGCTAACTACGAAAAGAAATAGGGAAACAAGAAGTTTTCCATAGAAATTAGAAGTTACCCAAATGTGGAAGAGGTAGAGAAGCAAAGGGCTGGAGGAGAAGAGTCAAAAGGTGAGGAAAAAGTCACTGATCACAATTATCTGTAACGGGCTCTCAAAGTGGTATCTGGGGACACATCAGCATCCTTGAGACTAAAGACTTCTTCGGGAAGTCTATAGAGTCAAAAATATTTTCATAACAATATTAAGATGTGTTTTCCTTTTCCTTTCATCTTTCATGAGTAGATGGTGGGGAATTTCAGAGGTTACATGATTTGAGATCACACATTGTGATGGAATGTGTGTGTGTACTTCATGTTTTAGCATTTCCTGGTTTTATAATATTGATAAATACCACCCACATACACTTAAAGCTCTTTGGGGTCTTCAGTTTTTTAAGAGTATAAAGGGGTTTGAAGGCCAAAGAGTTTGGGATCTTAGACCTGAAGTTTCGGTGAAAATATGTAAGTTGAAGTTTGTAGGCAAATCCCCAAAGCTATGTGTCTGGTCAGTGGAATGGAATTGCAAAACGGGAGCACATGTAGAAATCTGTGGGAGTTGCACCTCCATGGAGACCACAGTCAGACTCTCAGTGGGTGGCTTGGAGCCCCCAGCAATGGGCAAACCAGGAGTCAGGAAGACTAGCAGGAACTTGGAGCTAGACATTTCTTTCTTTTTTACTTTATTTATTTATTTATTTATTTATTTATTCATTCATTCATTCATTCATTCATTTAAAAATTAATTTAAATTCTAGTTAGTTAAAGTTCATTGCAATATTGGTTTCAGGTGTAGAATTGAGTGATTCATCACTTGCATATACCCAGTGCTCATCATAACAAGTATCCTTCTCCCACATACCTCCCTCCATGAATCTTAAGTTTGTTTTCTGTCTTTAGTGTCTCTTAAAGTTGGTTTCTCTCTCTTTTCCCCCCTCCCATATGTTCATCTGTTTTGTTTCTTAAATTCCACATTGAGTGAAATCATATAGCATTTGTCTTTCTCTGTCTGACATACTTTGCTTACCATGATACAATCTAGCTCCATCCATGTCATTGTGAATGGCAAGAGTTCATTCTTTCTAATGACTGAGGAATATTCCATTGCACACACACACACACACACACACACACACACACACACACACACCTTCCACCTCTTCTTTATCCATTCATCAGTTGATGAACAGATTTGGGTTCTTACCATACTTTCCCTATTGTTGATAATGTTGCTAGAAACAATGGAGTGCATGTGCCCCTTTAAATTTGTATTTTTTGTATCCTTTGGGTAAATACTTAGTAGTGCAATTGATGGATCATAGAGTAGTTCTATTTTTTAACCCTTTGAGGAACTTCCAACAGGCCTCCAGAGAGGCTGCCTCATTTTGCCACCTACAGCACAGGTGGGTTCCCCTTTCTATGCATCCTGTTGTTTCTTGCGTTGTTAATTTTAGCCTTTCTGACAGGTGTGAGGTGGTATCTCATTGTGATTTTGATTTGTATTTCCCTGATGATGAGTGCTGTTGAGCGTTTTTTCATGTGTCTGTTTGCTATGTGGATGTCTTCTTTATGTCTGTCTATTCACGCCTTCTGCACATTTCTTAACTAGATTGCTTTTTGGGTGTTGAACTTAGTAAGTTCTTTATAGAATTTGGATACTATCCCTTTATAAGACATGTCATTTACAAATATCTTTTCCCATTCCATAGGTTGCCTTTTAGTTTTGTTGACTGCTTCCTTCACTGTGTAGAAGCTTTTTATCTTGATGAAGTCCCAATAATTCATTTTTGTCTTTCTTTCCCTTCCCTCTAGAAACATATCTAGTAAGAAGCTGCTAGGGCTGAGATCAAAAAGGTTACTGCCTGTGTTCTCCTGAAAGATTTTGAAGGTTTCCTGTTTCACATTTAGGTCTCTCATTCATTTTGAATTTATTATTATGTGTGGTTTAAGAGAGTATAATTTCATTCTTTTGTAAGCTGCTGTCCAGTTTTCCCAGACCAATTGTTAAGGACACTATTCTTTTTCCATTGGATATTCTTTCTTCTTTTCAGCTTTGTTATTTTCCATAATTTTATCCTTCACATCACTGATTCATTCCTCTGCTTCAGGTATCCTCATTCTTATGGCATCCATTTGGGATCACATCTCAGTTATAGCATTTTTAATTTCAGACTGACTAGATTTTAGCTCTTTTATCTCTGCACAAAGGGATCTCTAGTGCCCTCTGTGTTTTTTTTTCAAGCCTAACTAGTATCCTTATAATTGTTGTTTTAAATTCTACTTCAGACATATTACTTATATCTGTATTGATGAAACTCCTAGGCTTTATTTTTTCTTGTTCTTTGTTTTGGGATGAATTCTTCCACCTTTTCATTTGGAGGAAAAAAAAATAAAATAAAATAAAAATTAAGAAAAATTTAAAGAATGAATAAAGGAAGCTAGATCTTAGTTGTGTTTTGGTCTGCTTGTTATGAGAAGCTTGATAGAAAAAAATTCTAAAAAATTTAAAAAATACTACTAATAAACAAAAATAAAAATTACCATTTATGTATCACCCCCAAAACAAAACAAAAACATAAAGTAAAAGAACAAACAAACAAACAAAAAACCCAAAGAAAGCTAGATCCTGTTTCCTCTGGGGCTGAAGCTTTGCAGCACTCTATCATCAGTAGACTTAGTGCATAGTCTTGTGGTGGTGTTCTAGGGGAGAGAACTGCTCTTCTGACTTTCAGGTGGTCTTGCCCTAGTGGAGATGTACCTGCAAGGTGCAGGGGTCAGGGCTCGGTGTAGCAGTTTCATTCTTCACTTTAGCTCACTGGGGTTGACTGCTGGTGGAAGAGGAGTGAGAGATGAAAATGGGTACACCTTGTTCCCTTGTCTCTGGGTTGGAAATTCACACCCACCACCCTTCAGGATGCCCTCACAGATGTGCAAACAATCACTCCTCCCGTGTTCCTGGTTTCCATCAGATCTCCACCTTCACCCTGTCTGCCTGCCAAAGGGTGCAGCACTTCTGTGTTTTATCTCAGGTGCTGCTGTGTTTCAAAGCCACAGCTTCAGAGGTCCACACTGCAGACCCATGCTTATCTTCTAGGGGAGGGTCTCGCTGCATTGTGGCTAGTTCTGGCTTGTCCTAAAAAACAAGTTGTGTGACTGCACCGGGATTCAGAATTTATGGTAAATCACAACACATAGCTGGCACCTGGGTTTGCTTCCCTCAGCCTGCATCTTTATTCCAGTACAGTTGAATGGGACAGCTCAATGGTGCCCACAGGGTCTTTGCCTGCAGAGTGGCTGTATGCCCTCTACCAAGTGCACTTTAAGCAGGGGAACTGCTTCTCTCCATCTGACCAGGGGATTATCAGACTTTGTTTTTCAGGCCTCCACCTTGCTTTCCACCTGAGAACTGCTCAACTCACGAGTTTTGTCCCTGGTGATGTTGTAGACCACTGTTTATAAAAAAGAAACTGGTGGTATAGAAACCCTCTCCTTTCTTCAGTCAATGGGTTTGGGGAACAATTTTCTTGTGCAGTCCCTGTGTGTGTTTTCATTTTTTGTTTCTTCATTCTCTTTCACTCCTTCTTACTACTGTCTCCCTGATCAGCCTCCTCCCCACTCTGCCATGCCCCCTGCTCTTTTCTCCTACAAATCAACTCTCTGCAGTTCCTACCTTCTACAGGTCATTTTTTTCTGTTTGTAGATGTACAACTTTGCTCTTGAAAACTTCTGGTCAATTTCTTGGGTGTTCAGAATGATTTGATATTTATCTAGCTATGTTCCAGTGAGGAGGGAAGCTTAGGGTTACCCTACTCCTCTGCCATCTTAACCTTCTCCTCTGTAGACATTTTTTTAAAGATTTATTTATTTATGAGAGAGAAAGAGAGAGAGCACATGAGCGAGCACAGGGAGGGGCAGAGGGAGAGAGAGAAACTCTAGAAGACTCCTCACTGAGCTTGGAGCCCCACATGGGGCATGGGGCTTGGTCTCAAGACCCTGAGATCATGACTGATCTGAAACCAAGGGTTGGTTGCTCAACTACCTACACCACCCTAGACATTTCTTAATCTGTCTGTCACTGTGTCTGACTGACATGGCTTGTTGAAAGTAATGGCCTCTACTTCACTTCTGGCTACTAAATTCTTACAAATTTCTTAGTCAGCTTTAATACAGAAGAATTGCTCAAGTCATAGACAAGAGAGGAATATGTTAATTAGAAAAAAAAGCAGTTTAGCATAATCTTTTTGTGCCTTTTCAATTTATCGTTCTAAATACATTTTTATTTTTATTTTTTTTATTTTTATTTTTTTTTAAAGATTTTATTTATTTATTTGACAGAGAGAAACACAGCCTGAGAGGGAACACAAGCAGGGGGAGTGAGAGAGGGAGAAGCAGGCTTCCCGCCGAGCAGGGAGCCCGATGTGGGACTCGATCCCGGGTCTCCGGGATCATGACCTGAGCTGAAGGCAGTCGCTTAACCAACTGAGCCACCCAGGCGCCC